>JACCIB010001001.1:0-64459 GCA_018906965.1 Philotrypesis tridentata | reverse complement strand
GAAATCAAGACCTGTGATATTCTGGGACTTTCACAGGTTCTTTTATAATGAGTTAAGCTATCTTTTCAAATGTTTGTGTCTTCGATATTGATGATCGATCAAGCTGAACACTTGTTTTTAAGGCTTAAAAGGTTTATACGTAGAATCACTCAGAAGCATTTTGGTCACTCTGAAAATTAAAAATAACTAAGTTTTCGTTAAACATACCAATCAGAGGGATATCATGAGAAATTTGAAGTTTACGATATAGACCAATTTCAAATAATCATCATATAAGGCATTCAAAATCGAAGAGCTAAAAAATTGGTCTAGACGATTAACTTTAAATTTCATATGCTATCCCTCTGATTGATTTACTCAATTCAAAAATAGTTTATTTTTAATTTTCAGAATGCCCAGAGTTCAGGCAGTTTCCAGAATGTGGGTTGAGCGTCTCTTTTCCTAAAAGGTAAAAAGATCATACAAGTTTTCAAGCCCACTACTTAGAGGAATAGTATAAGAATTTTGAAGATGGTATAGTTTAGCAGTATTGAGATAATCAGAGATTAGAAATTTCAAAATTCAATAATTCAAAACTGCTGAGTCGTATCAACTGGAAAATTCTTAGATTATCCCTCTAAGTGACTGGCTTGACAATTTATATTATCTATATACATTCAACAGATCATAACGGAATGGAATTTTTTGGCCATGCCTGGTTAGGTCACTCTAGTGTATATATTGCAGTTCATAAATAAACACTACGTTAGTAGCTGATTGCTTTAAATACATCTTACCTTAAAAGCTATAAATTTAGAATATATTTAATAAACTATAACTTGTTTGCTAAATGACTCAATTCAATTTAGAACAGAACTCAATAGAACTCAATAGAACTCAATTTAGAATATATTTAACAAACTATAACTTGTTTGCTAAATGACAATATTCAATATTGACACTAAATTTTTGATGTCAACCGTGTAAGTATTTATGTGAAAGTCATACAGGGGATACCACAACTTTACTGACACTATTTTTTACAGGTTTTCATAAAGTTTGAATTCGATTACAGTTTTCTAAACGTTTACCGAATTAGGTGGGTTGCATTAAAAATGATAATACATCTATCATAAAGAATGATAGGGATATTGGAAATTAACTTACATATACTTCTTTTTATTCTAAATATTATTTTCATTATTCCATAATATAGATTGAACAATTGTGAAGGATACGATATAAACTTGTATAAATATTAAAATGCTATATCACTCATGGTCTGCATGACAATAGTATACGTAACGTACAAATGCTTTCAAGAAAGCAGTTATCAGTTAAGTAATTAGCAATAATTTTAGACGTACAGATTTCTTTGATGTTTATTTGCCAAACAATTCATTATGGAAGTTAACATAAAATTTAGTGTCAATAAAGGAAAAAAACGCGCTATTCTATTTACCTCGAGGGTGGTGTGGAAAAGATAGATCTCTTAGTAAATAATCATGATCTAAAAAAACTATTTACTCTACAGATAATGTCTAAAAAATAATTATTATTATTAATACAATAATCCATGAGCAAATGTACATTAATATTTTAAATTTATTAATTATTTAGTTGATGTTAACTATTCTTTGTAATTTACATATTATATACCTTTTAAAAGTAGTGAACTCTCCCCCCCCCCCCCCCAAACAAACTTTTTCAAGGTAAAAGGCTGGCAAGTATAAGGTCGTTTCTTCATGTAAAAATTAAAGATTAATCTTACAACTCTTGATAACCTTAATGTAAAAAAAAACTCTTAATAACACTTATGCAGACAAAATCAAACTTTTATTAACATTCATACAGACAAAATAAAAATTCTTAGAGCTTACTCTAAAATTCAACTTTAATTTTCAAACTTCGACAACTCTTATGTAGTCGAAATTATAAATGCTGTATTCTATACAGTTATTTAATTAAGGAAATTAAAGATCTTGATAACACTTATATAGACAAAATACTAGTAGCTTTACTGCATACTCTTAAGACGTGTTGATATTATAATCGTCAGATCAACAAATAATATATCTTCTTTCCTCTTGTGAATAAGTGATCGAACACAAATACTGGAAGAATATGTGATACTTATAGATCAAGTTGGAAAACAAATAATTATGTTAGGATGAATGTCTTCTTTTACCTATTCAATGAGTTAATCACAATCACTCAAATCATGATGCTTATACATCAAGCTAAAAAATCCGAAACTCTCATGTATGAAAATATGAACGTGTAACCATCTTCGCGTTAAGGGTCTGTTGGACAGATTACCATTTCTTTAGTGTCACTTCTCCTTCGATTATCTATACCTTCGATTTGACATAAATTCTCATTTTAATTTTAAGAAAAGAAAGTTATGATATCAATAAATAAATTGGCAAGTTTTTTGTTATAAAAAGTAATTGTATTCAAATAAATAAATAACCGATTAAATTGAGGAAGGATTATAAATATATGTGTTCATATAAACACTCAATCAAATTGCAGCATGTGAAAAGGTGGATAGCCTGTGAAAAGGTACAGTCGGGAACAATTAAAACTTTGAATATTTGCGACTGCTGCCACGTTCTGTACATGTAATAGAATGGTATGATGTTCTTACATGGCATTATCACATGACAAATGTGCCCATAATATGTAGTAATATCATGTTTGTCTAAAATTATTATGTAATTTAACAAGATTGTTTCGCATCATGAAAACTTTTTCATTTATTTATGGAAGCTACGAGCGGATGTACAATCTACTCTACTTAGTAATTCAGTAAATGTATTGCTATCCTTATTTCATTCAAAATCTATGTCCAGGACGATTATATACAATTATATATGAGATTTAAATTCTGTTGATTTACATACATTTAAAAAAAACAGGAACAAATTCTATCATGTAGAACGCAATTTTTTGACGGAAAATCTTGCCGCCCCGTCCTATCAGAGATAATCGATGAACCACTAAATGTCAGTGTAATTAAGAATATCATAAAATTTTTAATATAGTTAATTTATCGTCCTATTATCCTATAATGCGTAATACTCAAATCATTATATTAAACTGTGAGACCAATGGCCTCAAATAATAATAAACAATGGAATTTTTTAATTAAGTAAAGATTTTAATTAAGTAACGATTTGAAACTAAAAGCTGTAAACTACATAAATATTAATTTAAAATTTTTAAACTTGATTTATTTTCCAACTAGAGTCATAGAAATTTATTTTATAACATTTTTTTAATATGTAATAATAGTCACAATTATTTTTAATCAACTTCCTGCAATCTTCCGATAATACTAAGAGAGGTTTGTAAAACATACATACAAATAACCAAAAATGAGCTTAGAATGATTGCAAGATTAAGTTTGAATTCTTCAAAAATTGGTCAAGGACAGTAATAAATACATATAGAATGAAAAATCGATTCAGAGATTTTTTAACGGTGTTTCATTAACAAGTTAATTTGGTTAACCTTGCATAATTTGAAGATGGTATACATCGTTATCTATGATAGGACGGGGCGGCAAGTTTTTCCGTCAAAAAATTGCGTTCTACATGATAGAATTTGTTCCTGTTTTTTTTAAATGTATGTAAATCAACAGAATTTAAATCTCATATATAATTGTATATAATCGTCCTGGACATAGATTTTGAATGAAATAAGGATAGCAATACATTTACTGAATTACTAAGTAGAGTAGATTGTACATCCGCTCGTAGCTTCCATAAATAAATGAAAAAGTTTTCATGATGCGAAACAATCTTGTTATATTACATAATAATTTTAGACAAACATGATATTACTACATATTATGGGCACATTTGTCATGTGATAATGTCATGTAAGAACATCATACCATTCTATTACATGTACAGAACGTGGCAGCAGTCGCAATTATTCAAAGTTTTAATTGTTCCCGACTGTACCTTTTCACAGGCTATCCACCTTTTCACATGCTGCAATTTGATTGAGTGTTTATATGAACACATATATTTATAATCCTTCCTCAATTTAATCGGTTATTTATTTATTTGAAAACAATTACTTTTTATAACAAACAACTTGCCAATTTATTTATTGATATCATAACTTTCTTTTCTTAAAATTAAAATGAGAATTTATGTCAAATCGAAGGTATAGATAATCGAAGGAGAAGTGACACTAAAGAAATGGTAATCTGTCCAACAGACCCTTAACGCGAAGATGGTTACACGTTCATATTTTCATACATGAGAGTTTCGGATTTTTTAGCTTGATGTATAAGCATCATGATTTGAGTGATTGTGATTAACTCATAGAATCGGTAAAAGAAGACATTCATCCTAACATAATTATTTGTTTTCCAACTTGATCTATAAGTATCTCATATTCTTCCAGTATTTGTGTTCGATCACTTATTCACAAGAGGAAAGAAGATATATTATTTGTTGATCTGACGATTATAATATCAACACGTCTTAAGAGTATGCAGTAAAGCTACTAGTATTTTGTCTATATAAGTGTTATCAAGATCTTTAATTTCCATAATTAAATAACTGTATAGAATACAGCATTTATAATTTCGACTACATAAGAGTTGTCGAAGTTTGAAAATTAAAGTTGAATTTTAGAGTAAGCTCTAAGAATTTTTATTTTGTCTGTATGAATGTTAATAAAAGTTTGGTTTTGTCTGCATAAGTGTTATTAAGAGTTTTTTTTTACATTAAGGTTATCAAGAGTTGTAAGATTAATCTTTAATTTTTTATTTTCAATTAATTTTTTCGTTTCTAAAATAGCAATTTGCTTTAATGTATATTCTAAAGGAAATTGTTTGACGTATACAGATTTTTCATCAGTTAAATTTATCTCATGTTCTTCTACCTCACATACTCCAAACTTTTCACCTTCTAACCAACAAATATCCTCATTTTTCAAAATTAAATTTTCTACGATTTTCCGCTTTCTTCGCGACAAATGATTTAAATTACTAGTATCCATTAACAATCTTTTCTTTTCAATTTTATCTGAATTCTCGCATTCTTTAGAATTATTTTCATTCGTTGAATTTAATTAAATAGCACCACAATACATAGTTTCCTCTTCACTTGGCAATTTCAAACCCGGTAATGCAACAAAACTTTCTGGCATATTCTGAATATCAAAAGTCAAATAATTTATCTGTTTATTTAATTTACGAATTTTTCTATCATTTTCACAATGTATATTATTACTTTCTAATGTTTCCATAAATTTAAAATAGTTAATAGTGAAATCTTGATTAATCAATTCATCATTATGTTCATATTTTTCTAGACATTTATTTGTATTTGCAATGAAAATTTCAATATTGATTTTAGAATTATTTAAAAATTCAATCAATTTATGCTTATTCCATTCACAATTTTGATCCAGAAAATCTTGTTGCTCACTATCTATTTGCTCTATACTGCTACTTTCTAAAACATTATCATCCATCGACGTATTTTCTTCAAAATTACTATGAATTTTACTTACCGTATTTAGAACTTTCTTTAAATCTTGCTGTAAAGATATATTCCCTATATTTATTACATTATCCTTAATAACATGCGTATCATCCCTTAAATCAACAATCATAGTTGTAATTATATTACATGCATTACTACATTCGACAGTATTATTGACAGTTTGAATTTTATCATTTAAAGACAATTCTAAATTCATATTTTCTACTTTTTCATAAAAAATTGGTACTAAATTCTGAATCCCTATATTTTTCTTTAAATCTAGAACATTAATATTATTTACATACTTATGTATAGCTGATTTCAATGGAATTTTCTTTCCATTTATTTCTAAGTAACCCTTATCTAATCTTAGTTTTTGCTCTAATAGTGCTTTTATACCTAAAATACCATCATAAGGAATTGAAAAACCCTCTGGGGCTACATGAAAATCAAAATCTATATCATTTATGAATAATTTTACAGTTCCTATCGTTCGAATGGAATTTTCCGTAATTCCAGAAATCAGAATTCTATTACTAGTATTAATTACATCAGCAATTAATTTATATTTCTTTATAATATTTAATTGAGCGCCACTATCTACTAATAGTTTATATGTAGTGTTCGAAAATTCATCCGTAATTTCAATATATTGCAAAAGATTTTCTAGCTTTAATACATAGGTTTCAAATAACAAATCTATTATATCATTATTATATTGACATGCATTATTACTCATACTGTTAAATTTATCATTTTAATTACTCTCAATTTGTAATGGGAACGCGTTACTATGATCCCTTCCTACGCGTTCCTTCCAGGAAGAGAACTGAAGTTTCCATGATTCTTTCTAAAACAATTATTTAGAGTATGACCAATACCCTTACAACCCGAACAAAATTCTTTATGCTGATTTTCTAATTCTTTTACTTCATCACAATTACTAGCTTTATGACCTATTTTGTCACAAAATCCACACTTTTCCCGCGAGGCTTTAAAAGCTGCTAATTTTCTACATTCGTTCATAGAATGTCCTATCAAATCACAATATTCACAAACTTTCGTTACTCCTCCATTATTATAACTACTTTGATTTTGCTGTCTGAATTGATTACCGTAATATCTTTGTTGCTGTTGATTACCATTGTAATTACCATTATTATAATCATTTCTATTATTGGCGTAATTATTTCTAAAACTATTTCTATTAACTTATTGAGTACTTTGCGCTGCTTTAAATTTTTCACAGGCTTTTACTTCATGTCCTAAACCTTCACATAATTGACATTTCACTTGCTGCTTAGCCTTATAATCTTGTACTAGAATTTTAAGTTTTTCGCAATCACTATTATCATGCTCTGTAGTTTCACAAATTGTACAAAATCTAAATTTATTTTCACCCAATGTACAGAATTTTGTAGTATGACCTCTTTTATTACATCGCGTACAATATTCTTCTGGACAATTTTGAACAGTATGATCAAAGCTATTACAAAAACTACATTTTCTTGAATTTTGAACAGATGAATTTACACATTTATTAGGATTATGTCCTGGTTCTTTACATTTTGAACATAATATATACTCTAAAATATATGTACATTGCGAAGCTTCATGTCCCATTTCTTGGCAATATTCACAATGAAAGTTTTGTTTTCTATTCAATTTACAAGAGCTTATTGAATGACCCGATTTACTGCAAAAATTACAAATTAATTTTATTTTATCCTTGACTGCATTACAATTATTTGAGACATGATCATATTCTTTGCAATATACACATCCTGCATTTTTGCAAAATAATGCTTCATGATCGCGATCTTTACACATTTGACAAAACATGACTTTATTTAATTGCTCGGCTTTTTCCCCATAAAAATTATTTATCAAACTCTCACTAAAACCCTTTCGTCTTTCTAATTCTTTTTCTATTTTAAGCGCAGCTTGTGACATTTGAGGAAATTTGTTTTCATTTCCCAATTCATATTTTATTTCAGGTTTTAACCCTTTTTTATAGCTACTTGCTACTTTACTATCTAATTGCACTGCAAAACTCCTTTCCTCAGCTTCCGAAAGACCCTCCAATTTTTTCAGTTCTTTAATTTTTAAAACTAAATCTTTAATTCTATTATTGTAAGATAATACGGACTCATTATTCCCTTGAAAAATTTTTACGACTTTTGCATATAATTGAATATCTTCCAAAATAGGATATAATACTCGTATTGCCTCTATTAACTCTGCAATGGAATCCAAATTATTGTTTCTCAATGCTCTTCCTACTTCACCCTTTAATCTAAATATTAGCAAACTTGTTTTTTTTTTCAATATTTTTTTCATCAATATCATCAATTAATTTTTTACGTCTTTCAAAATATCTATGTAGTCTGTAGGTGACATATTTTTTCCATCAAAATCCGGTACATAATTAGCAATCTTTTCTAAACTCAATTTTATTGGCTTTCGATTTTTCTGGTCACCAGTGTTATCAGTGCCATTAGGAGCCATGTTTAATAAATTTTCGCTAGCGCGTTTAATTTCTACTTGAATAACTTTACTATTATGCTGAAATTTACTAGCTTCTAACTTTGTATCCTGTTCTATAATATTCAAATCAATTAAATTAGTATTGGATGTTTCAAGCTGTTGTTCTATAATCGATCTATCAAGTATATCCGATGTCTGCGATTCTGAATCTGAAACTTTTGTATTATTTTGAATTTCTATTGCTGTAGTATCTTTTGCTATTGTATTTGTAAGGTTATCAAATTCAATATTTTCTGCCTTTTCAAGATTTTCGCTTTGTTTATTTATATCATCAATATTCTTCAACAATGTACTATTCAGCGAATTATACCCTTGATCAAACGTAGGTAAAATATCTTTTGACGTACCTGTTATTAAACTTTGTTCAGCTTGAAAACCTCCAATATCTGAATACCTATTACTATTTTCTACTTGAAATGTTTCATTTAAAATACCATCTGTCGCATCAAAAAAATTTTCTGAAATAGCTTTATTTGATTTTGGAGTTGAATTTTGTTTTCCCTTAACTATTGGACTTGAAATTTTTCTTATAGCACCAGTATTAGGATTGAGTTGGTCTAATGAGTCTTTATTTATTTCAGAACTTGACGTTTTTACAGGCGATCTCTGTAGTTTACTACTTATTTTAAACGGATCTATTGTTAAAGATTTTTCAAGATACTTTTCGAATGAAGGATGCTTTTGAATTTGTTGCCGAGTTAATTTTCTAAATGGCAAAAAATCCTCAACAGTTTTATTATCCTTATTACTCATTTTATTTTTTAATAATCATAGTTTACTATTCGAATAAAATATACTATTCCGCGTTAAAAATTCGTATCCACGCTACCAATATTCGCGTTTCCAATTTGTGTCCACACTAGCTATGTCCGCATTTAAAATTTATGTCCGCGTTATTGACGTCCGCATTATGGAAATCGTCCCGGTTCAGATGTCCCGCGTTACCAAAAATGTGTCCGCGTTAATGTAATGTGTCCGCAGTTAAAGAAATGTGTAGTATACCAGGCCACTCAACTCGCGAGCGCGCGACCCACTTTTTGCGTTTTGCAACTTTGCAAATTTTTACCACCGATGGACTTACAAACTGCTCAAATTAAACCGTCATATGTACATTCACTATACTTATTGAATTATATGTCCTGACTTTTACTCAATTTGTTTATTAATAATTCATTTTCCGCAAATTTCAATAAATTATCAAATTTAATTCCTACTTCTAATTGAAATTGCGATTTATCTACTTGCTCAACTTCTACTTTACTATCTTCAATTTTCGGTATTTGCAAAAATAAATCTATTTCACTATTTATTTTCGATAATTGCTCTATTAATTGCTTCCTATTGTTCAATAATTTTTGCAAAAATAATTTTTTTCCACTTCTTTTCTTTTTAATCACTTTACTTTGACAGTTTTCAAAACTCATTTGATTAATCGGAACAAAATTGAGAACAGTGACCGCTATTCAGCAGATCAAAGGATAGGTCGCTACTCAGCAGACCCAAGGAATAATTAGAGTGACCGCTACTAAGCAGGTCAAAGGAAAAGTCGCAACTAAGCAGACCTTAGGAAAAAGAAAACTGAACTCAATTAATCAAATGATTATCTATTTATCTTAATTATTTCAACTTTACTATTATTTCGATATATGCTCTATTATTTTTGCAATGCTTTTATTAAATCAATCACTTGTTCGATTCGTATCGGAACCAATTGTTATGTCCCACCTACACTCTCACCTCATAGGTAGGACATGTATTTGAGAGCATGAAGTATTTTTAATTATTTATTGAGAGCGCGTATAGAATTGTTACTAGTGGCTGGGTTTAGACTCGTTACCCGCTCCGATATGTACTTTTAGTGTATTTATTTAACTTACCTTTTCCTACTTCACTTGTCTTATTTTGCTGCTTCTGCTATCCTCGTCTTTTTCTCTCTGCTTGCTCGTCTTATTTGGATAATAGGTGATAGGTTGTTGAAATGATGCACTCACAGTTTTCTTTTCGGGTATGATTGAAAATATATTTGCTTCTTAAATTCACAATTGAGTACTTGGAAGTACAATAAAAATCTCCGCAAATTGACGAACCTCGAGGTACAGAGTTCGGACTTAAACACGAGACTAATTAAAATGAGGCCAATTCAACTCTTTTAAAGCCCGAATACGTTGACCCACTCTTAATGTATAACGCTTAATAATCATTTTACAGTATGACGATTGCCGTATAAGTAACACTGCTGATTTGTGTTACTCAATTACAGCGCACGTTCAAAATATAATGTTTCGAAATTAACATCGTAATCATCTTTATGTTTTGAATTTTGAAAAATAGTTTAAAATTTGTAAATAATAGATTTAAAACGAATAACGTCGTAGGACGTTACACTAGTAAAATCCACTTTCTTGACACAAATACTTCTTTACTAACCAAAAGCAAAAGCATTGTCCTTCTCCGTTTGGCCCTTCAACCACCATGTGTCCATCCCACGCACTTTGTTTTTGGTTGGGACTGTCTCGGGAGCACACCGGCTACTTGTCATAACGAGCATATGGATTTTTGTAGCTATTTTCCCATTTTTTCCATGCGACTCGTGCCAAAAAAAAATTCTTAACTTTCGACGGCTCACAAGGAAGATAACAACATTATGAAAACGAGTCGAGTATTTTAAGTATCAGCAATTTTTTTCCAATTTTTTGAGCCTAATCCCATGTTAATGCAACTTTTCGTTACCCAGATAATTTTTTTTTGTATTTGCTCATTTACAACGAAATTATTTATAATTTTTTAAAAATTCCAACGCAATTGCGCTCTCAAAGCCTTCAAGTATCTATCTGATTTTTTACGGCAATGACACTCCATTTTTGAGGGCCAAAAAATCTGCATTTTTTCTCTTATTTTCGCAATTGTGAAGCTTCTAATAATTATTTTTATTCGAGACTTATACCAATCAACGCGCAGATAAATTCTCTTTCTTGTATGGCTTTTCATTTTTCTGTCCGATTTTTTTTCAGCAAGTTATTCGCTGAGAAACTGAGGTGCACTCTTTTTTTAAACGGATAGTAGGGCATTTACGCCAGATTTCTGCATGCAAGCCTTCATCAATAGTTTATGTACCTCCTCCTGAGCATCTTTCAAGCAATTCCTTGACGCTCAAATGGTTATACAGAGATATAATTTTCTTGACAAAATCTGCACTTAACCTCACTTGCATTGTTTTATGGCAGCTGGGTTTTTGTTTCGTAGCTTTAGCCTTATAATAAAAACACTATAAAGAAAACACTTGCTGGACACGATGTGTGATTTGGTGCTGCATTTGTAATCGAGCAATGAGATGTAGTAGCTTTTATATATTTTTGAACAGCTTTTATATTATTAGAAAATTTTTTTTCAATAAATCGACTCCACATCAACTCTGGTGCACATACTTCCATTCTTCCGGAAGGACCTTCATGATTAGTATTGCACTTTCTACTATTTCTGTGTCCTTCTAGCCATATACTATACTCTGCACTATCAGAAACTAGTTCAGCTACAGTAGTGATACACGTTTGACAGTATTTGGTGTAACGGGACGGAGGAAGATGGAACTTGGACATATAAAAGTAAAGTGATGTGCCGGGATCGGGAATCGATCCCGCGCACCTGAGATCTCTAGACGCGTGCTCTACCATTGAGCCAACAACGTACTATCATATGTTGCGCGCCGACAAGCTCGTACGGGCACACCGCTCGTTTCAGCCTCCCTCATATCCACCTAACTCGCCGCTAAATGGTGCACCATGTTGGGCGCGAATTATAACGGGGCTAATTAACTTTGTCCGACGACCACGGAGTGTAGTCGTATCACCGAGCTTCCTACCTGTAGAAGGCTACTCCGGGGTGACTCCACACTACACTTTTCCGTGCTAGAATTATCTAAGTAGTTTGAAGAACAGAAGGTTGCGGTTTTAAGGAAAAGAAGAATACGATGCTCTACGGATAGCTAGTAAAATGAGTCGGAAACTTGTATGTTAAAAATATGAATAACAAGTACAATTGCATCTGCATACAATGGTCATTACGCGCGATAGCGGAGAGATTTTCGAATATTCCTTTGACAAAGAAGTATATCGTGGCAGAGAATACTCAATTACCAGCGACTTTGTCAAAACGACGAGATACCGTGAGAATACAACTTACGTTCGCACGAGAACTTGTGTCGTCTCACTCACACTACTCGTGGCACCGATGCTTGTATGGGCTTTCTTGAACTTTTACGTGAAACCTACGAGAAGAATACTCTCCTTCTTTCGCACCAGCTGTAGTCGGCAAGGCTCGCAAAACCACGGGTACCCTGTCGGTATCTGATACACGATGTTAACGAACACCATTAATAATAATAATAATAATAAAAAAGTTTATTTTGTCAATCGATTACACCAAAAGAAAAATATGATACATATTGTACAGATATATACATGTACAGTGTACACAGTCGAGCGTTATTAAGTTATTCTAGTTCTCAGCAGAGAATCATATCGAATATATGGTAAAATTCAATAAAAATACAATAAAAAGAGAATCATCACGCGAGTACAAAGAAAAGTAACCATACAAGCATTTCAATCCCTAGATAGTAAGTAACCACGCAGAGCACATTCAAATCGCGCTAGTCAGGGAATAACCTGACACTCTTTGGTAACGAATTCCACAGGTGGACATCCTGAAAACGGAAAGATCTAATTCCAAACTCCGTGGCCACCCTGTGGTAATTCCAGATCTCCCGTAGCCCCTCTTGCCGGGCGGTTAGTTTTGCGCAACTTGAACATGGTGTATAAATTATCCGGTTTTCTAAAATTGAGGATTTTATACATTAAAAGAGTAATAAAATAAGTCCTGCGAGTATCAGAGCGCATCCAACATAACTTCTATCAATAAGGGGTTATGTGAGCATCCCATCATAGACCGAAGACATATCTGGCACATGAATTTTGCTCATTGGTGACGTCGAGGAGGATAGTGAAGTAATAGTCGAGATGAGGAAACACCAGGGACTGTATGAGCCTCTGCCTGATTAACTGAGTGATAGAGGTTCGAGTAGCACGCAATGCATATATAGCACGATTAGCGTTAAGAATGGTGTGATTTATTTGAGGTTCCCAGGAGAACGTATGTTCCAGCACCATCCCAAGGCTTAGAACGGTTGCAGAGAATAGAATGGTAAGACCCTGCCCAAGCTCAAACCCAGAAATCCCAACCCATCGACACCACTCACTGAATGCCTCGAGGCAAAAAGGATTGCATGGGTCTTGTTAGGATTAAGGCGGAGCCCAAAATTTGCCGCCCATATGAAAACCTCCCCAATCCGACTTCGCGGGACCTGGACAAAAACCTGTAGGTCGTCAGCATAGAAGATGTACTGAACACTGTGAGCATCGAAAATCTGCTGCGCGCCTGTAATGTACAGACTGGACAACAGTTGGCCCAACACCGAACCCTTTGGGACACCCAGGTTGGTAGTTACCCATTGTGAGGCTTCTGTCCTGATCGATACTCTCTGCTGTCTCCCTCACGAATAGGAATGTATCCAGCAGAGAACGGGTCGAGATAAACCTATGCTGCCCAACCTTTGCAATAATACAGAGGGGGATATTGTGTCGAAAGCCTTGCTGAAGTAAAATAGCAAGGCAATCGTCACAAATCATTTATGAAACCCAGCTCTAATGTCCTCTGTTAGTTTAAGTAAAGTAGTAGTGATCGAGTAAAGCTTACGGAAGCCAGTTTGAAAGGGATCGAGAAGACCCTCACGAGTTATAAAATCCATGAGTTGCTCGTGCACAATTCTTTCCAAGACCTTGGAGTTTAGGAGTGCAATAGACCGAAAATCACTCGATTCGGAAGGAACCGATTTCTTCTTTAACAGGATGAGCCGGGTCTTCTATCAGCTTCAGGGAAATTGGAAGTGAGGAGTGAAGAATTGAAAAGCCTCACTAGTAATGGGCCAATGGTCGGAAGAGACTTTGCGGTGAAGCCTTATCTCATCCTCCCCCGTAGCCTGCATTGAGAAGCGTGACAGCCAATACAACGTCAGTGAGCGAGGCAGATGCGAAAACAAACCCCTCAACAGGAGATTCCTCAAGTACTGACTTGAATTTTTGCTGGTTTTCAGCAAAGGAGCACAAGGCCCCAGCAAAGTGTCGATTATGTCTACGCGCCGGCATGGGTAAGCTGTATCTAAACATAATCGTGACTTTCTTATATACGATACTGGTGATCTAAGTGACCCTCACATGGCGTCAATAATGGGCCACTTAGGTCACATGTATCGTAATGTACTTTGCGTTAGGCTTTTATGATTACCAATTTAATATTAAAGATTATTTTAATTCATTTTTAAATTTAGGATCATTAAAACAGCAATTTATTGTTGATATAGGATCAAGATTACATTATATACAAATAAATCATATAATGGCGTGATGGATTACATAAATAAAAAAGATCAAGAAAATGTAAGAATAGGATAAATGATTATTTTACCATCATAAGTTTCTGGAAGTCCTCAAGCTTTAAAACAAAACTCTTTAGATTGAATGACATTAGCACAAAAACATGGTAAACCAGATTTGTTTATTACAATGACTTGTAATCCCAAATAGATAGAAATTTCAGATAATATAATGCTTTTGAAACAGTTTGTTGCCAGAGTTTTTAATGAAAAAGTTATTAGATGCCTTATTAGTTGATGTTACTAAAAAAGGACTATTTGGAAAATGCATTGCATTTACTTATGATAGAATTTCAAAAAAGAGGTTTACCATATCTACATCTGTTATTATTTGTTAAAAAAAATAACAAAATATATAATCCAGATTTTATAGATACAGTTATTTTTGCGGTAATTCCTGATAAACTTAAGTATCCAAAATTATATAAAATCGTTAAAAAATCTATGATAAGCATTATATACATTCACCACGCATGAATAAAAAAGTGTATTAAAAATTTTCCAAAAACATTTACTAAAATCACTAATATCAATACTAATCGATATACAAATTATTAATGAAGAAATGATGGAAGAGCAATTATATTTAATAAAACGAGAAAAGCATATCATAGATTTATAGTTTCATACAATTCATTTTTACTATTAAAGTATGATTGTCATATAAACATAGAAATTCGCTCCACAGTTCATGCGTAAAATACTTATTTAAATATTGCATTAAAGATCCTGATTATTCTTTTATTGAAATGAGTAACAGTCAAAACGAAGACGATAATGTTAACTATGATTATAATGAAATAAAACAGCTTATAAATACAAGTGTCACGTACAAGCTTTTGGCTTAGGTGACCGACGGAGGTGCTGAGGAAGTACCTCGCGCGGGAACGCGAGGGCCGGAGCGCTCTCATGCGTTGGGCTTGAGACCGCGGCCTCCGACATGTCGCATCGGAGGCCCAGCGGGCAGAACACCGGCGACCGTGAATCAGAGCAGAGCTCTCCTCTCCAATAAAGGATATATACGCAGATAACTCGGACCTACTTACTCCAAGCCACGACCCACCTACATCACATCTGGCATCCCTTGGAGGACTTGGACGCTAAGCCGGTCCAAGCAAAAGCATCGAGAGAGAATAGCAAAAATTCTAAATTTTTTTTCTGCTTTCGAACGGACCCCGCGCGACTTCGACGCCGCCAGCCGCGCTGAAACCAACGCCGCGGAAATGAAGCAGCATTACCAGCGCTTCGAAATTTTTTCTCTCTCGCATCTCACCGAGGCCCAAAAATTTTTTTTTCTTTTTCGGGCTCAAAAGACAATATAATCGAACGCGATATTATCGGTCCCGCGTGAATCGCAGAAGTGTCTAGTGAAGTGCTCAAAGGACAGCATAGCCACACACACCGGCCAGCGAACGCAGCATCGGCCAACAGTGCCACAATAGTGCAGCAGACAACCAGGGCAGTAGAGGCGCAGTGGTTTTACCCCCGAACACAGGGAGCCACGAGAGAATACACTCTCCGAGTTCGAGCACTGCCTAAACGTCGATTCAAGCAGAGACCCGTGCTCCGCTCAGCAACGTCGCAGCGTAGAGCCAATTTCGGCAATCGCCAGCGAGCATTGCAAAATCCACAAAGCCGATCTCGGCCAACTAAGCTCGCCTGAGCCACCGAGGAAGAAATCCCGTGGACCGTAACGCAGGCGCCGTAGCAGCCATCACCGTTGTGCCATACCACCTACCATCGCAGCGAACAGCGCCGTAGCAGCCAGCACCGTCGTACCATACCAGCCACATCATGCGAACTTCGACCATTGTCATCGCAATGTAAGTACGTTTGATAATACACGCGACTTGGCATTCCGATTACATAATCCCTCATCCAGCTTTTGTCTGGCTATCGTGATCGGTATAACATTCGATAATCGAAGCGCGTCGCGAATATATCCGCAAAAATGACGCGAATTAAGCTTATAAAATGAGCAAAGAGTATAACGAGGTCACGCTCCCAGCGAGACAACATCAACAGCGACAGCGAAAAGCGCAAAAAGGCGGAGAGCAAGCCCGAAATAAACGAAAAATTACTGCAAGCGCACAAAATTTTTCTTAATTATAATCGTGTGTCGCCGGACACGAAGCGGCGATTGCGACGCACGCTTAGCCAGGACAGCGTGCGTCGCAGAAAACCTTCTAGCAAGGCACGGCGGTACGCCACGCGGGGGCGAGGCCATCGGATTTTCCATCGATGAGAGCCGAAATTGGGCAAAAGCTGTAGACCTCATGGCCCCGCCGGCATCGTGGGCGAGCGCCGGTGCGAATAATGGCATAATGGCCGGCGACGATCCACCGGACATCGTCGAATTCCGCCACCGGATCGAGGGGCTAGGTATCAGGACGAAACAACCGAATGACATTTGGGGTCAGCTCGCGAAGCCGTTCAAAACAACGGAACGGCTCGAAATTGGCGAGCGGTGCATAGCAGCCGTCGGTAGCCTGCTAGAAATAAAGAATATCGCCAACGTAAAGGCGGCCGCGTCAATTAGGCCCGAGGCGCGATCGTTCGACGAGAAGCAGTTAGCGGCGCAAATACGTGACCTAGCTGGGCCGCGTCATCGGAGCGACGGATAATCAGCCAACCGCGACGACAAAAATTGATTCACACTAACGGAGAATTGAAGAACTGAACCAGATGCTCCTCACGAGTGCGGAGAGCGCGGATCCCGAGACCATGAGGTCAATAGCGCGGCTCCTGGCGAACCGCACTCAAGAGGAGATCGTTAATATCATGTGCATGAATACGGGAAGCGACGAACGCCCGCGATCGGCCAGAACGCCAACACTAGCGACTGGCACAAGTGCACGCGCGAACGCGAGCGGCGGGCTCGCGACGAGCTCCGTAAGGAGCCCCCGAATCGACCGCCAGCAGGGGAAATGGAACATGATACCCCCAAGGGACAGACGAACGCGGCCGGGCGGCTCGGACGGGGAGCCGAGCAGCGACGTTGAGAGCAGTTTAATTAATTCGTCATACGACTCAGACATAAGCCTCACCTCGGCCAGCACATATTATATGCCCATGGGCCACAGAAGGTCGAGCCGCGTGCAGCATAGACAGCGTGGCAGACGCTAGGATACCGAGAAAGCCGCCGCGAGCAACGCGACGGGAGACGAGACGGCAGCCGAGATAGTCGTCGCGGACGACACGGAAGACGAGACGGCAGCCGAGAAAGTCGTCGCAAACGGCGCGAGAGAAGAGACGGCAGCCGAGAATGTCATCGCGAACGGTGCCAGAGAGGCGACGGTAGCCGAGAAAATCGCCGGTCAGGGCGCGAGGGTAGTCAAGACGGTCAACGTAGGCGAAGCAGCGGCGACAGAGATAATCGTCGCTGGAGGCGCGACGAGAGCCGTGATAGCAGGCGCCGGCGCGAGCGAAGCTATAGCCGCGGGAAGCAAAATTATATTTAAATATAACAAGCCAATACATTGCAGCCACTTTCGATTCCCGCCCACAATAAAAGAGCAGATGGCAATAGAGCTACAGAAGCTACGTGAGTAGGGAATCGTAGAGCCGTCAAATTCCAACTACTTCTCGGCTCTATGGATTGTTCCAAAAAAACCCGACGCACAGGGGAACAAGCGGTTTCGGTTAGTGACTGATTTTTGGCGATTAAATGAGGAGACCGAGGGAAGCTGTCACCCTCTCCCATTCATGAGTGACATACTAGAAAATGTTGCTTCCGCGAATTACATTACGGTCATGGATCTAAAGCAGGGTTACCATCAGATCGAGATGGATCCCGCTTCCGCGCACCTGACCGCATTTTACGCGCCCGACGGGAAATCGGAAAATCAACTCCTCCAATCCAATCGTATGGCCATGGGCCTTAAGGAGGCGACGATCACATTCACCCGTGCTATGTCGCTCGCGATGCGTGGTTTACAGGGGAACGAGGTAGAAATCTATCTCGATGATTTGATAGTGTTTAGCGAAACGCTCGACGAACACCGCGAACGCCTACGCCGCGTGCTGGACCGCCAGCTCGAAGCAAACTTAACCGTAGAGCCTAAAAAATGCCAATTGTTAAAGAGAGAGGCTCACGTGCTTGGGCACATCGTCGGCGGCGGAAATATACGCGATGGTGAATTATCCGGTGCCGACGAACGCAGATAAGGTAAAGCAAGCCATGGGTTTATTTAGCTACTACCGCCGATTCATAAACAGCTTCGTAAAAATAGCGAAACCACTATACGACGTAACTAAAACCAACGAGACGTTTGAATGGTCGGAGAAACAAGAGTCAGCGTTTCGGGACTTGAAACGAATTTTATCAACCGTACCGGTGTTGAAAGCCCCCGATCTGAGCAAACCATTTATCGTGATAACGGATAGTAGCGATTTCGCGTTGGGCGCCATCTTGAGTCGGGGCAAGTTGGGTGAAGACCAGCCATGCGCGTTCGCCTCTCGCTGTCTCAAAGGTAGCGAATTAAAATATCCAACGTACGATAAAGAACCGCTAGCCTTCGTATTCGCGAAAGAGCAGTTTCGCTGCTACCAACACGGCAGGCGATTTACGGTAGTCACGGATCACAAAGCGATGGGCGCGGCGTTGTAGTCGAGCTACGGCAACCAGCTCCTCGGGATAAGGCTCCCGGCCGGCCCGGCGTTCGATACAACTGTATTCACAAGCTGGAAAAATAATAAGGTCAAAATGCAACTCGGAAAGCGAATGCCAAAATCGACGGGGGGTGAACCTACCTGCCGACCGGGACACTCCTGTTCATGTATAAGCCGCAGCTCACCCAGCAGAAATTCTGAGTACTGGACGCTCCGCGGCAGCGTCACCCGCGCCATGCTGGTCGCATCCACACGTCGGGTACCGAGCTGGAAAACCGAAGGAAAATATATAGCATTGGTCGATTCAGGAGCCGCGAGCTTGATCCGGATAGACAACCGCAACAAACTTACGTATCCGTGCTCCGGACAGAGTACCGCGTACCGGTACATATATCTAGCGTCAACGAAGTACGGCAGCGAACCAGCAGAGTTCGTCCCCCACCGCGGTTGCTCGCTGGGTACGGTCGTATGATACACCATCTGAATAATCTAGAAAGGAAAGATCGGGTTGGAAAATCATTCATAAAAAAAAAATCATAAAATACAAAAAGGGATCACCGTACGCGTATTCACATAATCTTCAAGATTCAGATTCAAAACTTTTTTTCGTCAAAAATTTTTGTCCAGTATTGGTGCACATACATGTGCACGAGAAATTTTTTTGAGGGAAAAGCTCATATGACCGAGCGAAATTTTTCAAAATTTTTTCCACGGAATTTCACATATATATAAGAATGAGAAATTTTCTCTCCGGAAACGCCTATATATAAACGCGAAAATTTTTCAAATTATTTTTGGGAAACGCGAATTACAAAAAAACGGACGCGAAAATCGACTTTTCGTCCCTCCAAAAAATTAAGACGAACGCGAAAACATCCCGGAAAAATTTCGAAATCATGAAAATTCGAACGGAAGATGCGTGCAAAAAAAATAAAAAGGAAAAATGACACGGAAAATCGAGAAAAACATAGAGAAAATTAACCCAAAAATTTATCAAAACAATGCGTACGCGCGAGCACACAAATCTCGAATTGGTGCACACGTAAAATTCAAATTTTTGTGAGCAGACGCGTGCTCACAAACGCAAAATTTCCCGGAAAACCTCGAGACGCGCGTACGCGCAGAAGTAAAATGCGCGGATAAAAACGAGCGCACGAACACGAAAATTTTCACTAAAATCATGCAAGCGCCGGAGACATATATATGTCGCGGAAACGGGAGAGCGAGGAAAAGCCGCCCACGCGAAGGGCACCAACGCGCAGGGATCTAATCCCACAAAGCTTAAAAAAAGGGAGAAAAGCAAAAACAAAAGGAAGAAGCAAAGCACTTACTTTGGCGCAGCGTCGGCAGGCGAGGGTCTCGCAGGCCCGGTTGCCGGTCAGCTGGTAGGCGTCTCGCTAGCACGTCACGCGCACATAGCCACGGCCGCGGGACAGTGAACCGGGACACGCCGTCGGCTCCCAGGAGTGTGATGATCAGGCCGCCATCCCGCATCAAGTCCGCCACCAGGTCGCGGGTCGCGTCGACACGGCGCCCGCCTCGATGCCGTGGATCCCGCGAGTCAGCCATGAGTTGCACACACACACAAGTCACTGTCACGATCACAAGCACAAAACACCAAAAATCGCGCGCGAATGAGTCGTGGAGACGTTGCGTCGGCGGGAGCGATGGACGCACTGACGGATAATCGGCGATTAATTCCTTCGAGCGCGCAAAGGAATGCATTAGGAGGATCGAGCGAGCGTTGCCGGATGCTGCAACTGCAACAAAGGGCGATAAGGGCTGCAGCGCGCTGGCTCAGCCCGATAACGTGCGCGAAATGTGCAGCTCG
This sequence comes from Philotrypesis tridentata, assembly GCA_018906965.1. Taxonomy (NCBI): domain Eukaryota; kingdom Metazoa; phylum Arthropoda; class Insecta; order Hymenoptera; family Pteromalidae; genus Philotrypesis; species Philotrypesis tridentata. The sequence continues at coordinate 43,494 of JACCIB010001001.1, read as the reverse complement.
AACGAGCTAAGCGAATCATACAGTGACCGAATGAAAATTAGAATTAATGCCAAGTCGCGTGAGCAATCTAACGTACTAACGCGAACAAATAGATAATAGCCTAGTAGTAAATTAGTAAATAAGCTACCAATACATGAATCCTGATTTTTTCATTTTCTTTTCTTTCAGCAAATTAATGCTATAAAGGCGTAAAATACAGTACGCATGTGCGAATAAATAACTAACCTAGGAATAAGTGTAGTAATAGTAAAAATAAACAACTAACAAATTTTCCTACTTTCAGCAAATTACTAAAAGAAAAAATCCGAAAATGTAATTGTGATTTTCAACAGAAATTATGGAAAAAAAGCAATCAAAATACTTGAAAAAAAAACAAAGTAAATAAGACAAAATAATATGCAACGTCGCAAGGCGTTTAGATGTAAATAACAGTAGATTGTAAAATAATTTTAAGTAAAAAAAAAAATCTTGTATAGCCTGGTCTGCACCATTTGTAAAAGTAGCAGCGGCTGCTTAATAGGGACACGCGTATACACACATACACACGCACACTCACACACACACACACACACACACACACACACACACACACGTATACACATACACGCACACAACTAGTAAAAATACATAAACAAAAAAGAAACAAATAGAAATCCAATAGCGCGATTGCGCGTGCGAGCTACGCTCGCTGGCATCCAGGGACATACGCACACACCTGCGTGCCTCGGCTACGCGCCTCCACGCTTGCCCGTTTTTTTGGGGTGCGAGGACGCTGCCCTCGCGCCGCTGGACGTATCAAGTACGAGCTTTTGGCTCAGGTGACCGACGACGGTGCTGAGGAAGCACCTCGCGCGAGAGCGCGATGGCCGTAGCGCTCTCACGCACGAAGTGCAAGCTTGCACTTTGTGCTTGAGGCCGCAGCCTCCGATATGTCGCATCGGAGGCCCAGCGGGCAGAACACCGGCGACCGTGAATCAGAGCAGAGCTCTCCTCTCCAATAAAGGACATATACGCAGATAACTCGGACCTACTTACTCCAAGCCACGACCCACCTACATCACACAAGATATTAAAATTTTCTACGTATATGTTATCTCACGTGGTATACAGATTAGCAGGTTATTTAGAAAATCAACAATTTATTTATTTTATACAAGGTCGTGAAAATGAATTTTAGAAAAAAATGAAAATATAACACTAACAGTATGGTTTCAACTGAATAACAACGACGCAAGTACTAAAAATACTTTTATAATCCAAAATATTCAAAGAAAGAATGCGAAATAATAGCATTAAAAATGATTGATTTTGTGTTATTAACAAATGGTAACTCATTAACCCATTAACGCCCAGGATAAGACTGTATAAGACTTAATTATAGAATTTTTTCTGAAAATCTATGAGATTTAAGCAAATTTTGGAAAAAAGACAAATGTTTTAAAATTTATTAAAAAATTGCTCTCAATTTTTTCAGATATTTTCAAGACGTTTTTCGAAATTTCGATTTACAGAATTTTCCAAAAACCAAAAATTGTACCGGATTAATCTGACAAAATTTTTTTATGAAATTTTTATAAAAGTCCACAGTTTTCCAGAAAAAAATATATGAATATCAAACCAAAAATGTTTAAATACGACACCATTCTATTGAGAAAAAAAATTGTTTGCCATACCGGTCTCTATATGACTCTTATATGCACAGAAAAATGTAAAGCGGTCGAAAAATCGATTAGAAGAAAAAAACATTTTGAAAAAGTACGTTTTTTTCATTATTTTTGATTTTTGTATGGGAAATAAATTAAATGTTAGAAAATTTTAATCTAAACCATTAGAAATAGCATCCTTTTTACATAAGATACAGTGGCTCCCGAATTTTTTTCACGCGAATTCATGAGATGGTGTTAATTCAAACTTAGATGTCAATATTGGCCGTTCTGGACGTTACTGGGTTAAAAGGACTGATACACCTTTAAAATGTTGTGTATCTAACTTTTTCGAATCTTAATTATTTGGAAATCCCCACACTCATCTGGAAACTACATGTTTTTAAAGCAGATCTGTACCTGCCAGAGAGATCTCCGATGCCTAGATTCTACTGAAGTTTGCGGTGAATGTTTGTAACATAATATATCAGCTAATACCATTATATACAACATTATTTAAACTACGTCAAGTTAATAAAAAAGAAAATTTAAGATTCAGGATTGAACCTTTTTAAGGTGTATCAGTCCCCTTAAATGACTTCAATTTACGGAACATTTATGAAGATTATATTTTTAATAATTATACATTCAAAGAATTTCACTCAAAAAAAGATATAACAGCAAAAGATTGTTTAATGTAGAATCTTTAACACATAAAGAGCGTTCTATTTTTGATGCCATTGTAAGGACCGTATTTACAGGTACGTAAATAGGGATGCGCAGGTTACTATTATATTTATTTTGGAACCCTAGCCTCGACCCAGGAGTTTTGTGTTCTCTAATTGTAGATTAAAGTTCATGCAAAAGGGGAATTATAGGAGTAATCAGTATGGAACTGGGGTATATGGGACACGGTTCACTTAAGGAGGGACAAACTGTGGAGGGACAGACTGACGCGAGACAACTTACGCGGGACAAATTGAAGTGGGACAAATTCCCTGTCCCGTGTCTGTTCTGCCGTGCGGACAAGTTGTCGCTAGGAAAAGTGTCGATGTTCCCCAAGTGGGGAAACTTATGTTAGGTCAATGTTAATGTCCCGTGTACTATACCTGTAGCGTTGGGACAATTCCTGTCCCCTCTCCTTATGTTTTTTTGCTGAGGTGGAACAATTATGTCTCTGTTTCACTCTTACCTTTTATGCCCCGTGCGTAGTCCTTAGTCCTCTTAGTTGTACTTAATCCGATACTAGTCTAATATTGTATACAAAGAAAGGTTCTAAGTTCCTCTGTATACAATCTTAATCTAACTTAGAAAACACGACTTTATGTGGCAAGTGTTTGTCCTACCTAAGCTGTGAGTTTTAGTCAGTCTCACCAGATTTATTGGCGGTCATTCCCGAAGTAATAACTTTTGTCGTTCAAGCCCTCGTAGCCGAGTCTTCCAATAATGGAGTTCCAACCCGGTCTATAATAACTCTTTTTAGTATCCAGCGAGACTACTCAACTTTCTAGGGTTGGGCCCTCGTAGCCGAATATGATAAGGTGAAGTATATGTTTGTTGAATGCTTTCTGCATTTACCGGATCAGCGTGGCTACGAGACAAGACTTCAGGCTACTCGGCCGTTTATTCCGCAAAAGACCTCGTGCCGCGCGTTACCTGCGCTTATAAAGCCACATATATGGCATACTTAATTCAGCCGATTAACTGATCGGGGATATTCACGACGAATACGTGCCACCAGAAGTATTGTTTCCACAAACTTTGGATCAGTTGGGATCAGGGATCAGGATCAGGAGTGCTGATGCGCGACTCAGCAACACACTCGCCGTGCGCTATCGATGTCGCGATCAACTTAGCGTACTGCAGCATTCAGACGCCACCCAATGCTCGTACGTACATTGCAAAGCTACAACTGAATGCTCAATATGATACTAGCTTTAAAATTCCATGTTCTATTAAATAATTAATAGACCTGCCACGTTACACCATTATTAAAAGTATTAATACCAATGATATTAACAATAAATATTTTTTTTAATGATGGACCTGGAGGCAGCGGAAAAAGTTATTTACTAAATTCAATAATAACGCATAACGAGACACACAATACTAATGAACTGCCTGTAGCATAAGTATAGCTGCAAATTTAATTCTTAAATGGCAAAACTTCCCATGCAACATTTAAATTACCATTAAATATTGTTGATAATACAACTTGCAATGTAAAGCCTAACTCAGAATATGGCAAAATGCTGCAAAATATTCAAATTATTATATGGAATGAAATAATAATGACATCAAAACATACATTTGAATTTGTAGACAGATTATTTAAAGATTTGTGTCAAAATAATTTTACATTCGTACGTAAAGTTATGAATGTTTCTGAAGATTTCCGACAAACATTACGAGTTATAAAACATGGCGATAAAACAAAAATTATTAAAAACTGTAAAAAAATTGTAAAATATAGACAAGTATTCAAAATTTGTCTTTATAAGAAAATCTAATGTCGGTAATGGTAAATTTAATACTATTTTTCCAATGAAAAATGATTTGATTAAAATTTCAAAAGAACTTTTTTTTATAGATGGACTATGATTTTTCTAGTCTATCAGAATTTGTAATTTTTCTCTATATATACACCCTACAACTGGCTTATAATCTTCACGCATAAGAAAATACCACTCACCATCTTACTGACGAGCTCAGCAAGTGGTTCGGGACAAAACATTTTTTTAACATACGCATTATTTTTTTTCATCAATTTTACAAGAAATTATATACCGAGTGCCAGCCATCCATATTATTATGGCCGGGCACTAACTCTACAACAAACTCGTTTAATGGGAGAAACAGACTCATTTCCCGACGCGAACCAGTCATCGGCGCGCGCGATAGTCAGCAGCTCATCAGGACAGCTCCAGAACACGCAGCTCAGTGGCTCCGCAGTCCAACGATAGAAAGCACAGAACAGCAACCATGGCTGCAGTCATCACCATCGCACTTTTAAGTCTCTATCATTGTTAATCGCAGCTTGGCTACAGCGTATAAAATAATATGATCTGCTTTATCAACACGGATACTTTCAGCCTAATACAGGCTCGTGACAAAAGCAGCATTTCTATTGAGCATCAGACGCCCTTTCCCATATACCGTCTCCTACCACGCACCGGCCTAGCACGGCGTCCTACGTTGTTACGTGCAAAATGCGTGCATACGTGGTGCTGGACAGGGTCACGGATCCCACCCTCGCTATTCTCAATCCATGCCCAGTACAATTTCGTGATTCGGCATGCATCGACCTAGTATGGCGTCCTATTTAGTTAAATATAAGACGCAAACATACTTGGAGCTGAAAGTGGTCACGAACTCCTTCCTCATCCCCCTTAAATCAACCTGATCGCACATGTTGACGTATTGCACGCCGTCTGTAGCACGGCGCCCTGCATTATTACATATAAAACCCGTAAATCCCGAGTACGCAGCACGGTTAAATTTTCAGAGACTAGTAAAGACATTGCAAATACAAACAGATAAGGTCAAAACGAAAGAAACGAAAATCTATTCGCCATCAATGAATATAGACAGCGAACCACCGACCGAAACCGACTTGGTAACGAGTATTCAAACAATGAAGCAGCAGCTCGAGTATTTAAAATACTAAAAAACCTACCCGAATTTAATGAGGACGTGGTAAAGGCGGAGATATCCTGCGACATGATACGCGTCCTGAAAATTGTATTCGGAGAAATTCTCCGAAATTCACAACAGCTCCGAGGTCCGGCGGAGGATGGGATTAGGGTCAGGTCGTGAAAAAGCAAATCTAATTGGTCGAAGACTTATTAGAGTAATCACGACGTTAATGGCAGTCACGCGGCTGAGCGCGCCAGCTCAGAAAATAGCGGTGAAATCATGCAATCGATGGACGAGAAAAGAATCACCCCGAGAAAAAAATCACCGCAAAACAACAAAAAAATTTTATACTGCATGGCCGAATTAGACATACTTAAATCATTCATACCTGGACCTAGAATGCGATAATTCACATAAAATCAGCCAAGATCGAGCAAGTTCAATACAACGGTCACTGAAATCATCAGTTTATATTAATGTTCGACTAAAAGAAAAATTCGACAAAAAGAATATCGAAATCGGACGAGAGCACACTCCCTACGAGTAACTCGTTGTAATTTTGACCAAAACAAACAAAAAAAAAGAAACGAGTACACCATCAAAGTTACTCAATGAGACGCGAAGGGACAGGGCGACAACGTGGCCCTGGAGTAGCAGAGCCAAAGATAGGTGAATCACGGACCTCGATGTACGAGACGGCGTCGGCGCCGATCTGAGCGGGACCAGCACCGAGCCCATGAACTGGGTCGAAAATCAATAAAGGGCCCATCATCGTTCAAAAACAGGTAGATGGGCATCCGAGCGTCAATCTCGCTCATGACTGACGTCACGCCAACACTTGTCATTTCGGAGCCATGGCGTATCGAACGGTAAAATCCTCAGGCCCGGTCCTACATTAAAAATTCATACAGCGCGACGAGAGAAAGCCGAGCACAAAAAAAATTACTCACGCGGGTTAAAACCGACACACGTATTCAAGAATAATTTTTTTCTTCATGCAAATAAACGTAAATTACTACGCCAAAATAGAGCATGTGGCTAAACCCTTATAAAATAGAGACCTACCATCGCGACCGCTCTAACATTCGATATACTATTATTATTATTCTATATACTATGATTATCATATTCTATCATTATTATATTACTAAATAATAATAATTATTATTGGAAGGTTAATAAAAAATGCGTCTCTTCGAGCCAAAAGGTTATAATTCTGCCAGACGTTTCGGGGTAATGTACCCCCTCATCAGTGGCTGAGCAAATATTATTAAAATTTACAAAAACAATAAGAAAATACAATAACTAAAACAAGTTAAATTACCAAATTCCAAAAAAATGAGTCGTGTACTACATCGACGACGCAAGAACACGCAGACGGCGCTAAAAATTACAATTCGCAAAATTTAAAATAAATTTACAGGAGAAAATTTTTTAATCTTTACAATAATCGTTACAAAAAATTGACAACTTACAAAGTGTGACGCTCGAAAAAAAACTTTAATAAAAGGAATGAACGCGACCGGTGCCACTCAGTGGTAATGTGGCACCGGCCAAGGACAAAAGTCAACTAAGTTTACGGCTAAAATCGATCCTATTGTATGGCAACTTAGCTGACTTTGTCTTGTCGTTGACTCCTCGTCACGTCTATTTTTTTCCCCGGCCAATGCTCCCGCTAGTGACATCGGGTTTTCCTTATCCGCCGGAGCGCCAACAGCCCTCGCTCGTTGCAATCTTGTCGTCGATCTCGTTGTAGGAGGCATGATTATCGTGACGCAAATGCCCAAAATTGTTTAAAATTGACTCTATCGCTCGATGGTGGTAGATTGGAAGGTTAATAAAAAATGCGTCTCTTCGAGCCAAACGTCCCGAAATGTCTGGCGGAATTATAACCTTTTGGCTCGAAGAGACGCATTTTTTATTAACCTTCCAATCTACCACCATCGAGCGATAGAGTCAATTTTAAACAATAATTATTATTATCATATTATTATATTATTATCATAATCTGTTATTATTATATTATATACTATTATTATTATTATTATTATATTAGTATATTAAAAGCAATGTACATTTGGAGGACTCCAAAACAATTGTAAACTGCAGCGGCCGTACACTATATACACGCATACATACAATGGTATACATACATAGCGACACCAATAGCGCATCCTCCTGCGGGGCCATTCCTCACTGGCATCCTAGGGACATACACACACAGGTAAAATTATCAATACATCAGCGGTTACGAGGAGCGGCCTTTACAGCTATATATCATTTTTTTTGATAATCCGCGAGAGCACGCCGGACATGCGGCACGAGGACGTGTCACATCCGCGAGCGATGAACTCGGGATGGGTCCGGTGTCTCGTACGATGCGCTAAAGCGCAACGTCGGTATCGAGCGTCGCGGCGCGAAGTCGCGCACCAAAAGTGCATGCGATGCACTTTTGGGACAGGCAGGCGAACCGATGACCTAAAGCTCGGTGACTCGCCTAGTCAGTCATCCAGCGACCGGAACACCAGAAGGAGCTCCTCCAGCTTGAATAAAGGCACAGTCACAGACTTCTGCCTCTGTCTCTGGGTTCACCTTCACCTCACACCCATCCCCCGTAAGAAGATATATATATATATATATATTCGCTGCAGTATAATTCGCAGAAATATTTGCTGCAATTCTATATCACCGATAGTAAAATATATGGGCTGTGATTATCGACTGCAACGAAATAATGTGTTTTATGAAAACGATTTGACTGACGGAAAATTAAATATATTAAATATTATTTTCTAGAATTTTAAATTCTAATGATGACTTTCTAGAATAACTTTTCTTTAAATATATATTTTTGTCTTACTGAAGAGTTCATGTAACAAATCTGCGACGAAACGCAAAACAACAAACATACAGAAATATTACATATTACACTTTATATCCTCTAGATACAAATTTACATTCCCTAAAAAAACTAAAAACTCCCTGGAGATGATGTCCAGATGGTAGGGTGACCTCCAGGATGACGGGAAATCATCCTGGAGTACATTCTTTAAGTACACATTAACGTCTGTAAAAAAATTAAAAAGTCCTTGGAGACGATGTCCAGGTGTCAGGGTGAGCTTCAGGATAACAGAACGTTATTCTCAAGAAGGTGCACCAGGTATATCCGCGAACACACAAGAATACACAAAAATACAATCTATAAAAACGCGTAAAAATATGTAAAAACACAAAAAAATGTAGGAACGCGTAAAAACTAAACAACTCCCTGGAGACAATCTCCAGGTGTCTGGGTAACCTCTAGGATAATAGAACGTCATCCTCAAGACGGTGCACCAGGTATACATACAAATATGTGGGTGTAAGTAAAGTGTTATACTTAAGAAAATGATTCAATAATTGTAAAAGAAGAGATCACATGGCTCATGACATACGGGGCACGGGACACCGCACACGCCACACGGTACACGGTCGTCACTTAATATAATATAACATTACTCAAAACGCTCATACAACATTCAACTGTATTATCTGGCTAAATTGAAAAAAATGTGTACTCCTTACAATTTTTTTAAACAGATTTTTGAATGAAAAATTCATGAAAGTGTGGCTTAAGCGCATTTACGCATTTGAGAATAAACCTTGCACCGCCAGTATGAGATATTAGTTTTTTCATAAATATTCCAGCAAAACTATATTATCTTTGAATAACATTCTGACAATATTTTGTATACTGATGACGGACAGTCACTCAAACTTTGAAATCCAATAATGGAAATAGGGGTGATCTAAAATATTTTCACCGGGCCATCCCAAGGTTATATAGTGTTTATGTCACATTACAATTTCTGGAATGTCTTGGTACTAAATATTCAGGCAATATGTGCACAAGATGTAGCGCTATTCAAGTATTTCCGCAAGACAGTGCTATTCGGGTATATGCACGAATCATTATCATTGTTGTAAGATTTTGTAATTTTGATGCATTATTTCTACAATATTAGAAACAGATAAAATTTCGGTCTGGCAAACATTTTTTTCATCAGTATTCCAGCTAAACTTTGTAATCTTTACACAACAGTCTGAAAATATTTTTTATATAATATACTAATGAAGAGCCTGCTACTTCCCGAATAGCACTGTATCTTGTGGAAACATTGCCTCAATGTTACGTAGCAAAATTTTCCCGAAATTGTAATGTTACATACATGTTATATAATCTTGTTATGGCCTGGTGAGAACATTTTAGCCAACCCCGATTTCCGTTATTGGATTGCAAAGTTCGAATGGCAAGTCCTTTATCAGTTTAAAAAAATATTCTTGTCATTGAAGTTGTGTAGGTTAAAACATAAGATAATCGAAAAGCTTCAAATTATAACCTAGGTTTAACATTATTTGACAAGCAAAAATTAATAGCCGAGTGGATAGAGGTCAAGTTTACTGAGCGAAAGGTATTCCGTTCAAATCCCGACTGGGTAATATTTTTTTTTACCTTTTTCGTAGTTTCTATGTTGATGTTTATAAATATTATACAAAGAATTTTATTTAAAAGGTGATACTGTAATTAATTAATTCGTATGAATCATTTTCATTATTATAGGATTTTGTTATCTTGCTGCAATATTTCAATTGTATAATGAGGGGAAAAAATTTTGTCGTGCAATATGGCAGTAATATTGTTATCAAAATTTTATAGAGTACGTGATGATGATGATAGCATTGCGGTGAGACTTTTTGATCTTGCTACAATGTTACTACAAGATTACAAGTGACAAAAATTCAGTCCGGCAAACATTTTTTTCAACAATATTCCAGCAAAACTATATAATCTTTGCCCAACATTCTGACAATATTTTTTTATACTGATAAAAGGACTTGCCACTCGAACTTTGCAATCCAATAACGGAAATCGAGGTTGGCTGGACTGTTCTCACCAGGCCATAGCAAGATTATATAACATGTATGTAACATTACAATTTCTGGAAAATCTTGCTACGTAACATTGAGGCAATGTTTCCACAAGATACAGTGCTATTCGGGTTAAACTTCAAAATTCAATAACGGAGATTGTGGTTTGATACAATGTTTCAATTTAAAAGTTAGCTTTGCACTTCAATATTAGACCCCATTTTCAAAATGTAAAATAGGGAGTTGGCGGGCTAATTGAGCAGAGGTTCTCTAGTATTCAATAAAATATAAAGTAGCAAATATCAAATTTCCTAATTTTTAGATGAGAACTTGAGTTGTGGGGCCTATTGTTCCCTGAGAGTATTCAGTTCTATAACAAAATAAATATTTCTATTAATTTTGATTAAAGTTCATGATGCGGAGGTTCCATACTCTCTTTCTTAGTATAACAATATAGGAGGAGGCGGATGAAAAAATGAGGGACTTCAGTGCATATTAATTTCTTACAACCATATAATTGTAAGATATTATTTATTGCAGGTAAAATAGATGAAAAAGCAACGCAATTGCATGCAATAGCTTCATTAAAAGTATTACTGGATGTTACGAAGTCTCGTGATGGTAGCGCTGCCTGTGCATCCACTTTAAATACAAACACCGAAAGCAATAACTTATCGTCAAAAATACATGAAGTTATACAAACCACAGCTTCATCTACAACGGAAACTACAATAGGGGTACAAAATCTTCTAAATGGAAAAATTACTGCCAAACAAAATACAAGTATGGAGTCGGTATGTATGTTTCCTAACTGACTTTTTAAATTTCTATACGAATCATAACTAGCATTCTTTCTTTAAGGCCTTCTATTTAAGGGGTTCGCTAGAAATCTAAAAATTGTATTTGTGAATAAATCCTTATTTTATTAAAAGAATAAATGATGCCTTGCATTTGTTCTGTAAAAAAATCCCCTACTGTAAAACTATACCATAAAAATGCGAGAGAGATACTGCAAGATGATCTTGTTAGATGGTCCAGAGGTATCGGATGTTGCGAGAGATTTTACTTGGTACGTGAATTATATGTGGCGAAAAAAATTTTTAAAATATGTATAAGTATATCATTCGCGTAAACGAGATTATGAAAAATAATGTCGTTATGTAATCCACGTACATCGGATCCTGCAAGAGATTTTACTCTGTATTTCAGATCGATACTCAGAAAAATATTTTTTAAAATCGTATAGTATATTATTCAGAAAAGGGTTATATTGAAAAATAGTCCAGTGTTATGTGGTCCAGAGGTACGAGATAATGCGAGAGATTTTACTGTTTTTTTATAACGCGTGTTTTTTTATACATACATATAATAAAAATAAAATACCATATCCATATGTATATAAATAATAAAATTTTAACATTTTAACATTTTAACGTTTAAAATTTTACAATTTTTTAAATTTACACATAATACACATGCATAAATATGTTGTATAATAGCCAATGTCCACGAGCTTTGGTCGTTGCGTAAAAGAGCCCTTCGATGCACTAATTATAAAAAACACTGTACACAACAAGGGGCTTTCAGACTCTGACGATGATTTGAGCTTAACCATCATTGTCGCTCGAGAAAGTCTCGCCCCTAGTTGTGTAATATACTATTGTGTTATATGTTGTAACGGTCAAGTTAGCGTTCTCAAAACAATTCAGCCGTATACAACCGTGGTATTAACACCACGCTCATTATAAACTGTTCGTTTCGTTGTCAGGCGTGTAGAAGGCCGGCTCAAGTACCTCCCGTATGTACGCGCGGGATCGTCGAGGTGGCAGGGGATTACGTAACTTTGAAATAATGTGTGTTCGTGATATAAAAGAGAACTGAGTAAACTATAAATAAATTGGCAAGTTTCTTTTATAACAACCAATCATGTTGAAGTAAATGAATAAATGAGTATTTAAATCAGGAAAAAAGTATGTAGAATAAAATTTAATTGTTATACTATATCGATATCTTATTGCAGGAAGAAGTTCTAAGTGTTCCGATGTGTAGCCTTTGGAATAAATTGTTATTTTTATCCCAAGAAGGCGATTACATTGAAGAATCAACAGACAATAATACTAATGAAGTTTAGAATATTAAATGCAGTCACCGTCAAATAGACCTTTCTGTTAGGATTGCCTTACATTTCGAGAATAAGTGAATTGCAAAAGATTAAATAACATGATGGAGTGAGATCGTGTTGAAATTTTTTTATGGAAAATCTTGCCGTCCCGTCCTATTCATAACCGGTGAATTACTAAATGTCATTCTAATCAACAATACTATAAAATATCAAAATAAATGTCAACTTACCTTCTAGGCATATGGCAAGTACCATGGATTGTCAAAGGCAAAGTTAAAGGTGCAACAGGTTGTGATACCCTAATTAGTAGTACAGTGGACTCGGTAAGACCATGTATCATTGTGAAAGGCTTGTAGGTAGAAACAGTGCCAAGCCACTGTATAAGAGACCCAGTTACGGTTAAGGGGTTATGACAGTGTTAAAATTTTGAAAATATCCATTTTTTATTCACAATTTTCACAGTTAATAGTCCGTAGAATATGGTCCTAAAAGCCGCTTTTTGCTAAAAAAATTTTTAAATATTTTAATTAGGCCAAACTTGTGGAAAGGATTGTTCTAACATACTTCTTACAGAGTAATTTCAGGAGAAATCTTACTGAAAATATAACTTAAAAACCGTTTTACAAACCGCTTTTTTCTCAAGAGTTATTAATTTATTTCCGTAAAATAAATAAAATACGTAAAATTAATTTTTCTATGTGTGATTTTATGTTACTAAACTTAATGTGTTAAAGTAAAGGCATTCAACAAATTTGAATTTGCTACTCGAACAGGTTGTGCCTCACAGCGTCCGGTCGAGAATGAAGATTACTGTTTAATCGGTATAGTAGAATTTTCTGTAAAGCAGCTGAAAGCAGCCAAACAGCTGTTTTTCGTTCAAGACACTAGATCAGTGCAGTTAGTCTGCTTTCTGCTAGCTGCTGTAATAATGTTTATAACCTCATTGGTGTTGTAAAAGTGCAAGAGCTTCTGCAGAGTACAAACATTATTCAGATAAGTATTGAAAATTAATTAGCATTAATTGTGTCCATAATGAGCTTTTTTTTTGTTGGTTTATTTTTTGTTTTTAGGTATACAAGATGGCAAGAGGCAAGATGGGAGTTTATATTAACTATCTGGAGTATTATCTTGCATGCTCTTCAACAACGTGAAGTGTATTTAATAATCGCAAGTATTGCATGTATCTGTAAGTTATAAGCATAACTTGATTATGAATAGCTAACGAAAAATTTTATTTTATTTTCAGCTTCTTAATACCTTTATCACACAGTATGATATGCGCGTACCACCAAATATACTTTAGTGTATGTATATTTGAGTACCAAAAGTAAATCAAGGTAGGCCTGATAGTTTCTGTAAGTATAGCTGAGTTCATTTCTACAATTTACATTATAAACTTTAAATGCCTTTTACTCAAATTTAGTTTTTTCATGGTTTTTATGTACTTGCCGCAGCTTTCTGAAGGAACCGTACCATCAATCCTAATGAACTAAAGTGGAAATCCTTCCTTATGAGTATGGTCACAAACTCATTGGAGCAGAATTCGCAAAGATAAGTTCAAAGTGAATGTTACGTATGTTTACATATGTAACATTCCCTATAATTACTAATATTGTCAATATATGTTTAATTAATTATATTAATTTTGTGTTTTTCAGGAAACTGTTCCACTTAGTCTGAAACCAGACTCATATGGAAGATTTGGCACTTTGATTCATCAGGATTGATGGTACAGTTCGATTAGAAACATGCGGCAAGCAAACAAAAGTGATGAAAATCATGATTTTTGGTAAGCAAACACTTTTAATTGTTTTTGAATGTTACACTCACTTTATGCATATTATTTATACATAAAAGTGATGTATAATACTTGTATTTAAAAGCAAAAATATCGTTTTAAGAGCACCTATACATCTATGAATTTTTGACAAAACTAAGAATTTTTCTTTTTTTTTCAGGTGTTATGTCCCACCTACACTCTCATCTCATAGGTAGGACATGTATTTGAGGGCATGAAGTATTTTTAATTATTTGTTGAGAGCGCGTATTGAATTGTTACTAGCGGCTGCGTTTAGACTCGTTACCCGCACCGATATGTACTTTTAGTGTATTTATTTGACTTACCTTTTTCTGCTTCACTTGTCTTATTTTGCTGCGTCTGCTATTCTCGTCTTTTTCTCTCTGCTTGCTCGTCTTATTTGGATAATAGGTGATAGGTCGTTGAAATGATGCACTCACAGTTTTCTTTTCGAGTATGATTGAAAATATATTTGCTTCTTAAATTCACAATTGAATACTTGGAAGTACAATAAAAATCTCCGCAAATTGACGAACCGCGAGGTACGGAGTTCAGATTTAAACACGAGACTAATTAAAATGAGGCCAATTCGACTCTTTTAAAGCCTGAATACGTTGACCAAAACTTAAAGTGTAACGCTTAATAATCAGTTTTAAAAGCCGAATAAGTAACACTGCTGACTTGTGTTACTAAATTACAGCACGCATTCAAAATACAATCTTTCGAAATTAACATCGTAATTCTCTTCGTGTGTTTTGAATTTTGAAAACTAGTTTAAAATTTGTAACTCATAGATTAAAAATAAATAACGTCGTAGGACGTTACACCTCGGGGCCCAAGATATTGCAATGAAATTGCAATAAAATTCTTAACTTTCAAAATTCAAAATTTACAATTAGTTTCTAAGTACAAAAAATTTAAATATTAGATGATAACATGATATTGTCGTCTTATTTCTAAATTACAAATAAATACATAAAATAAAATAAATTAAATCCTTATTTAAAATACGTATAAAAATGAATACACTACATCGTTAGATGTAGTTCCCTCGGGGCCCTAGATAATGTAAGACATTTATGAAATATTTAACTAACATTTAAACAATAAAAACTACCGTAAATACAATGAAAAAATATCTAAATTCGAGCTCTGAGAAACATTTATAGAACTTTGAGATTTTGTATTAGATGGATAAATATAAGGCGGTTTATTAGGAATAGGTGGTAAAGAAGTTGCTGTTGTAAATGATGTTTCAGCTTTTATAGGTTGAGAATTTTGCGAAATAACTTTAACTTCTTTTAGCTCTTCTTCTTCTTCTTCTTTATAATTTCTTGATATTGCATAATTCATCGTTTTTTCTGTATTTCCCATAGAAATGAATAAATGGGTTAAAGATCTAAAAATAGCTCTACATAGTCTAATAGAACATCCATATATTGCATGTAAAGCATATCCTCTTATTATAGTGTCAATTGTCAATTTGCAAATGTGTAGTATTACTATAATCATGAAAATTCCTGATGAAAATGATCCCCACGTAGGAAGTTTTTCAAATATTTTTTTCCACGTACTTTCTGCAATACTTGTTAACGTATTTTCTGAAAATGTAACTCCATCTGTTACATCACCAGCTATATCTTTTGCAATAACATTCAAAATTTGTGTTTTATCCATAGGAAACATTAACTGTTCTTGTAATTTATCCAAATCAGTTTGCGAATAAATGCCATTCGTCGCTAAATTTTTCACAGCTTGAAATGTCCATCCCAAATGAGTATCTGGTTTGATAACATTCGGTGGAATAGACACTGTTGGCTTCGGTATGAGTTTAATCCAATGTCCATCGATTTCGTAATACGCTGGTACAATTGTATTACAATCTACTTTACTACTTTTCTTGATTAATATATGGGTTTTTGGTGTTAAAAACCAAGCTTCATTTCCAACCGAAAATGGTAAATGATTATAGCACTCTTTCGTATGTAATACTATCACCGATCTTGGCACACATTTAATTAAATGTACAACTTCTCCCGCAACTTTTGCCATATAACATGATCTTTTCATAATGTTATAAGCAAACTCATCAGGAGCAATAGTGGCCAAGGACAGGGAATTTTGAATTACTTTTTTCTCAAGCTCGCATTTTTCAATTATTAAATTAATATATAAATCATTAATTTGATTTCTTAAATGTCTTTCTACATAAACAAACTTAGAATTTACATATGTGAACAAATCTAAATTAACTCTGTTAACTACTTCTCCATTTACTTTATCTACATCGAAAAAATATTTATTTAAGTTGCTATCTTTTTCTGCAATAAATAATTTTGAATGCTCAGTGCGAATTAACTCTCTATCACAATGACCTTTAATATTTTTTGTAGCTAATGCAACTGTTATTTCATTTGCATTTACAGAATAAACTATTTCTTTACTATCTGTACTAAAAGATTTAATTGCTACTCCTTTAAATAACACTTCATATGAATTTTCAAAACACTTTCCTTCCGGTAAAATATGCCAAAACGTATTTCCTCCCTCCATATCCATACAATTCTTATTTGAAAATTTACAAACTACTCCTGAACTTAGTGTTAATTTATCATTTTTTAAATTTACTCTTGCATTATTTTGAGTCAGTGTAATTTTAATTAACCCACGAACAAAGACATTATTCGATGATCCAAAATTGTCTGCATAAGCAGCACCAGAACACGATCTACCTGCCGCACTTCCCGCAAAATCAATGCCATTTGTCGTAGTTGAATTAATTTTTAAATCCGAAATAGTATGAACGTTATCATATTTAAAAATACCCGTTTCATGAATAAAATTGCATTGATCGTGACTTAATTCTTTAATATATTGTTGTTCCGCATTTTCATCTGGTATCAAGTGTCCAAAAATTCCACACGAAAATATAGTTCTATGAATTTCAACTTTACACTCAATAATTGGAATAGAATGAAAATCTAACATTTGTATAAGTTCAATAATAGTACTTGACGAATTTACTTGATGGTCTTGAAAGTCGCAATTTCCAGAGTCCAATAGAGAGTATGTTGTTATGTTGGGCGCCGACAAACCACAATCGTAGCCTATGATAGCTTCATTAACTTTTAAGAATATTTGAAAAATGATAATAAAGATAAACACCATCCTGAATTCTGAAATCAAATTGATTATATTAATTTTTCATTTTAAACAATATTAATTTGTTTGCATGAACTACTATTTGCTTTTCTTTTTTATTTATAGTAATATTGCCAGTCTGCGATACATCCATAATTTCAAAAAGTCCTAGATTATGATTTTTTTCCAATTTTCCAGGTTTTGGTTCTTTAATCAACCATACCTCATCTCGTATTTCAAAATCTACTGGTTTAATGAACCTGTCATAGTACGTTTTGGACTTTTCTTTTGAAATTATCAAATTTTCACGAGCTAAATTAGCAATGTCTTTCATATTTGTAATTGAATTGGATAAATAATTATTATAAGTCGGCAATTGTTCTGAAACTTTCAAAGGTTCAGATGAAGGTAAATTTGGCGGATAAGCAAATACTAATTCATATGGCATAAATTTATGTGTACTATGAATACTTGTATTGTATTGAAACTGTGCTAATTCTAATAAATCATCCCATGAAATATTTTTAGAAGAAAAATTCTTTAAATATTCACACAATGGGTGATGAGCTCTTTCTAAAGAACCATTAGATTGTGGAGAGAAAGCAGTTGTTTCAATTTTTGAAAATTTAAATCTTTTTGCTACAGCTTTCATCAATTTACTCGTAAAATTTATTCCTCTATCAGTTAATACTACTTTTGGTGAACTAAAAATACATATGAATTCTTTTTATGAATGCATCAGCTACCGTTTCAGCCGTTTGATCGGGTAACGGTACTGCAATTAAATATTTAGAAAGATGATCTTGTATAGTTAAAATGTATTTATTACTATTTTTAGTCACATTCAAAGGCCCTACTATATCCATAGCTACCTTGTCAAACGTTTTGAAAGGGGTGTCAGTAATTACCATCGGTTGTCGTGTTTTCACCCTTTTCAATTTATTTCTCTGACAATCATTATAATTTTTGATTCTATCTTCTATGTCATGTTTTAAATTTTCCCAAAAATACTTAGCTCTTATACGATTAAAAGTTCTGGTTACACCTACATGACCACCTAATAAACTATCATGATTTTCCTGAAAAATCTTATCTCTATCTTTTAAATCTACGTATTGCGTATAATTTAGACTAATCACTATTTTTACTCTAGAATTTTCAAATACTTGCACCAAAATTTCTTCTATATCTTCCTAATTTAAATTATGTATTTTTATATCTCTTGAAATACTGAAATGATCAATTTTCTCTGATAATAAAATACTCGTTAATTGCTTAAAAATCTGTAATATTTTTTCTTTAATCATGCAAACTGATTGAGCTATGTCAATATATAAAACAAAAATTTTAAGTGCTTTAAAAGTTAATATTTCTACCTCGTTTAATCGTATATTAAAAGAAATATTGTTTTCCTGAATAAAATTAATAGTTATCAAATTGATTTTAATGCTCGATGTATTAAATATTATTAAAAAATAACTCTAACCATCTCTTCGAGCCAATAATATTTATTTATTTAATGCCGACGTTTCGGGCCAGTTTGGCTCCTCTTCGGGGCTACAATTTAATAAAATAATAATTACAAATTGAAAAATAGAAATAATATAAAAACCACAATTTTTGATTTACCTAATATAAATAAGAATAAGTTACACCGAATAGAACATAATAACGGAGTTGTACGTCATCGCAGCTAAAATTAATAATAAAATAATTAAATAATAAAATACTAAATTGAAACAAAACTTATTTGGAAAAAAGACGTCAACTCACTCCACTGAACGGACTCGAAATTAACACTTAGGATTACAATATTTTTCCCAGTGCCGCAGGATGGAGATGCGGCACCTAGGGGCGTCAATTACAGACTGTGTCTAATACGTCGCTGCCAAACTGATCTCCCTTACAAATACTCAGAAAGGGGATAACCCACACACCGCAAATTTTTACACAGTCTCCGCGTTAATCCGCCGTAAGGAACATACGGTAAACACAGCCGTGGGAGAGGCGGCAAGCTCTAATCGCCGAGCGAGAGAGAGAGCCCACTCTACGTAGCCGACGTCACAGTCATAGTTATATTGGTAGCAATACTAACATGACCGCGTCGTCGTCAAAGCAGCGACGGCCCACCCCTCCCTCAGCGGTCTGTACCGCACCAGAAATTTAATTTTAATATTGATTTTAATTTTAAACAGGCTGTCGAGGTGCTTAAGAGCCTCGAAAGTATTTACAATCTCAATAGAGACACGAATGGAAGGTTGCGAGACGATGTCATTTCTATTTTAAATTCGCAGGTAAAAAACAAAAGGCACGTATCTTGTCGAGACAGGATACTTAATAATGACATTTCGTTAACAAAAAAATTTCTCAAAAATAACCCGGATTTATTTTTTACTCGTGCTGATAAGGGCAACGCTACGGTAATTATTGAACGCGATGCGTATATTTCCAAGGTTGAAGATTCCCTCGGAGATGAAGGTTTTTATAGAACTGTCAAGGTTAACCCGACGGCGAGTGTGAAAAAGAGGATTAAAAATCTTATAAACCTTTGGGAATCACGCGGTGTATTCGATTGCGATTCGTCCTTTCGAGGTTTATCCTCGAAAGGCATTGAACATACTTCGTTACCAAAAGCGTATGCTCTTATAAAAATACATAAAGTCAATAATCCTATTCGAATTATAGTTTCTGCTGTTAATAGCCCCACGTATCGTCTCGACAAGTGTATTTCCAATTTTTTATCTAAACATTTTCCTACACCAATTTCATCAATCCGAAATAGTATTCAGCTTAAAGAAAAATTGAATAAGTTTAGGTTCCAAGATGACCATTGTATCGTCTCCTTCGATGTCGTCTCCCTATTTACAAACTTGCCAAAAAACCTGATTATCAGTGCAATTGACCACCGTTGGAAATATTTATCTTGTTTAAACTGCATTTCAAAACAAGAGTTTTTAGAAGGGATTAGTATCATTTTAGATTGCACCTACCTGGTTTTCAATGGCAAGTATTATAAGCAGATTATGGGTGCACCTATGGGGTTTTGCTCTAGCCCCATATTTGCCGATATAGTTTTAGAAGAGTTGGAAAACCACTGTCTTGCTATTGCGATAAATTGTGTTCATTTGTATTGCAGATTTGTGGACGACTGTTTACTTATTATAGATAAAGAGCAGTTGCAGTTTATTTTGTCGGTTTTTAACAATTATAATAGTAATTTACAGTTTACATATGAATTAGAATCTAACAATAGTATTAACTTTTTGGACATTCAAATTACGCATGAAAACAATAATCTTATTACTAACTGGTACCAAAAATCCACTGCCTCTTCAAGATATATTAATTTTTTCTCGCATCATCCGCTTTCTCAAAAGACTGCAATTATTTATAATTTGGTGGACAGAGCGATTCTTTTGTCTCATTCACAATTCCATTCCGCAAATATTTTGTTTGTCAAGAAAATTTTAGTTGCAAATAATTACCCGGACAATTTTATTCAAAAACGTATTAAAAAAAGACTTTGTCGAAATCTTGCGCTTATTAAAAATAATAATAAGAGCATGGATCGGAGTATTTCTAATGTTACAAAAAATAGTTCTAATGTTAATACTGTAAAAATTAAAAAGGTGGATAGAATTGCTGTCTTTCCCTATTATAGTAATTTTAGTGAAAAACTCAAAACTGTTCTTAAAAAATATGATTTCTCTGTGGTAAATAACATTCCGGATAAGTTTAATAAATATATCAAGCTGGGTAAAGATCCAACAGCGATAGGCGAAAATAGAAATGTAGTATATAAGATCGATTGTTCGGATTGCGATTCGACGTATATCGGTGAAAAACTCAGGCCTCTCAAGGTGAGGGAGTCTGAGCACAAAAGATATATTGAAAAACGTGACGCTACTTCACCTATAGCGGTTCATGCTATGGAAACAGGGCATGAATTTGATTTTGAACATATACAAATTGTAGACAGGGAATCTTCGATTTTCAGGAGAAGATTCTCTGAAATGCTCCACATCCAGTTTTTCAATAATACGTTGAATCGTGCGGAGGACACATGTTTTTTAAAGGCGAATTATAAGAATGTTGTGAATAGTTTTAAAAAAATCTAGTTTTAATTTTGTACGAATTATTTTTGTTATCTCTGCGTTGGTTTGTGAACCGTGAGTTACTGTTAGAGCATGGCGGAAGGGGAGAGGTGGGCCGCATTGGTGTCTCTTAATTAGCTTACACTTTTTTAATAGTGTTGAGCTGGCGTTCTGGTGCGGTACAGACCGCTGAGGGAGGGGTGGGCCGTCGCTGCTTTGACGACGACGCGGTCATGTTAGTATTGCTACCAATATAACTATGACTGTGACGTCGGCTACGTAGAGTGGGCTCTCTCTCTCGCTCGGCGATTAGAGCTTGCCGCCTCTCCCACGGCTGTGTTTACCGTATGTTCCTTACGGCGGATTAACGCGGAGACTGTGTAAAAATTTGCGGTGTGTGGGTTATCCCCTTTCTGAGTATTTGTAAGGGAGATCAGTTTGGCAGCGACGTATTAGACACAGTCTGTAATTGACGCCCCTAGGTGCCGCATCTCCATCCTGCGGCACTGGGAAAAATATTGTAATCCTAAGTGTTAATTTCGAGTCCGTTCAGTGGAGTGAGTTGACGTCTTTCTTCCAAATAAGTTTTGTTTAAATTTAGTATTTTATTATTTAATTATTTTATTATTAATTTTAGCTGCGATGACGTACAACTCCGTTATTATGTTCTATTCGGTGTAGCTTATTCTTATTTATATTAGGTAAATCAAAAATTGTGGTTTTTATATTATTTCTATTTTTCAATTTGTAATTATTATTTTATTAAATTGTAGCCCCGAAGAGGAGCCAAACTGGCCCGAAACGTCGGCATTAAATAAATAAATATTATTGGCTCGAAGAGATGGTTAGAGTTATTTTTTAATAAAATTAATAGTATTTATATCTAAACCATTATCTTTATCATCTATAAAATGTATAATATTGTCTTTTCTATATTGAATTAGTTTCTTAGTACATACAGTATTTTTATCCACAGACTTATCCCCTAATTCACTATTATTTCTATCTAAACTATTATTTTTCGCTGCAATTATTTTATTTTTATTTCCTCTTTTTTTTGAATTTTCTCTTTTTGCTTAATCCTAGCTTCATTTAACCTTTCTATTTTCTGATCATTTGACAAAATATCTATAAACTCTTTAGAATTTAACTGTTTCGCTTTCTGAGCTCTAGTAACTACATTAATCTGAATGTTATCTACTGGATTTCTCGACAAAGCATCAGCATTTACATTATTTTTTCCCGGTTTATAAATAATTTCGTAATCATAGTCTAATAGTTTCAAACGCCATCGTTGTACTCTCGAATTTTTATCAGCAGTTTTAAATGATAATAATGGCTTATGATCTGTTACAATATAAAATTTATTTCCATAGATATAATTCCTAAAAGTCTTTACAGCGAACATTGTTGCCAAAGCTTCTCTTTCATATGTATGGTAATTTTTCTCTGCTGTCTTTAAAACTCTAGAAGCAAAAACTACTGGTCTATCTTCCCCAATTTCCCCTTGAGAAAGTACACGACTGATTGCAAATTTTGACGCATCAGCCGTAATAATAAAAGGTTTTCCCATGTCTGGAAATTGTAAAATTGGTGCGGAACTTAATGCATGCTTTAAATTTTCAAAAGCTTTTTGCCTTTCATTAGTCCAACCAAATGTTTCTGTTTTTTGTAAAAGCATTGACAATGGCTTTGCTATATCCGCGAAATTTTCTATAAATCTCCTATAATAACCAGCTAAACCTAAGAATTCTCTAATACTTTTCCGAGTTTTTGGAATTGGAAATTTATTTAGAGCTTCAATTTTTTTCGGATCAGTCTTAATCCCCTGTTCACTAATTATATGACCTAAAAACTCAACTTCTTTTTGAAAAAATTTACATTTACTTGTTTCTAATTTAAGACCAGCATCTCTAACTTTTTCTGCAACTAAATTAAATCTCTCATTCAAATCTACCTAATGGATGAACACTGAAAGCAGTTTTATGAATATCCGCTTCTTTCATTTTTACCTGATGAAATCCAGAAACCATATCAATTGTTGTAAAATATTTATTTTTACCGACATTATCAAAAATTTCCGTAATATTCGGTAACAAATATGGATCTGGTATAGTTTTAGAATTTTATTTCCTATAATCTATTACTAGTCGCCATTTTTTCTTACCATCTTTTGTTAAACCCTTTTTAGGAACAACAAAAGCTGGAGCATTAAAAGGACTTGTTGACGGTCTAACTAATTTATTTTCAATTAATTTTTTCGTTTCTAAAATAGCAGTTTGCTTTAATGTTTATTCTAAAGGAAATTGTTTTACGTATACAGGTTTTTCATCAGTTAAATTTATCTCATGTTCTTCTACCTCACATACTCCAAACTTTTCACCTTCTAGTGTAGAATAAAAATTGATGCGGCTCTTCGAGCCAAGTTGTTTATTTTAAAAGGCCAAACGTTTCGGGATATTTTTATCCCCTCTTCAGTGGCTGTATAACGTTTAAATTACAAGGTTTATTACAATAATAATATTAAAATGAGTGAAATTGAAAATTGTTCATATAGACATAGTTACCTAATTAGCAAAACAACTTCCGTGTTTTTACATTATTAGGAACGGACCAGAAAAGTATTAATCGCATATGGCGCTATAAATATAAATTTAAATTTTAAACCAAAGTTTACAGAAGAACTATTACAAAATTTTTTAAATAATAACTTACGGCCTAGGACTCGAGAATTTTATTTAACAGAACGATTCCCCGGTGCCAAGGTGGTAATGCGGCACCGGTCGAGGCAAGACGTCAACTAATGTCTCTACAAAAATACGGGCAATATATATTCCGCAATACATACATTAGATGTACTAATACTTAGAAATGTTATTATAATGCAAACCGCATCAGCGACGGATACCTCGAGCTTCATCCATATACCAAGAACGAATACCACATTGGAGGTGGCACGTTAATACTCAAGTAGCAGGACGGGGGGCCCGCGCCGCAACGTAAGAAACGCTCCTGCCATGACTATATGACTATATAGTATACAGTATGGACGGAGCGTTGCCACGGCAACCCGGTCTCTCCGACCTCCCACTGGGCTGTTCCGCTCCGGCTCGCCAGCCAATCGCTATTGAACATGTGTTGGCTGAGTTGAAGAGAGCGCGAAGCGGTATGCCACCTCTCACTGCGTGCTAAGTTCCTGATACAGTCCGCTCGCCACCGAGCCTCCGGAATCACATTATTTACAATTAAAATTTATTCGGACTATTTTTTAGGTTTGATATAACATTTTTATAACTCGCTTTGAGGCGGCGCGTATCCTCAGCCCTATTAAGTGTGCCATCGAAAAACTGAATGTGTAGCATTTCTGAGAACCGTCTGCGGAACATAGACGGTTCTCTATCTATTATTTTAATATTGTTAAAATCGAAATTGTGTCCTGTTTCCAATGCATGTACCGCGAGAGGGGAGTTAAGATCCCTTTTCTCTATATATCTTTTATGTTCGTATTGCCTAGTTTTTAACGGTCGATACGTTTCTCCGATGTACGTAGATTCGCAATCGGAGCAATCGATTTTATATACAACATTTCTCGTATCTCCCACAGCAGTAGGATCTTTGCCAAGTTTAATAAATTTATTGAACTTATCAGTAACATTATTAATCAAACTCATGTCATTTCTTTTTAAAACCGACTTTAATTTTTCGTTAAACCCTTCATAGTAAGGGAACACCGCATATCCTTTTCTAGAGTTAGAGTTATTGTTTTGTGAGTGTGCATTACTTTCAAATACCCCTTCTAACGAGGCCCTTGAAAGGCTCAGGTTGCGAGCAATCCGTTTTTTACTAAATTTCTCTATAAAATCTGGAGGATAGTCATTAGCTATGAGAATTTTTTTCGCTTTTTCGATGTTTTCACAGTGAAACCGCGGATCGGACAACAATATCGCCCTATCAAATAAATTGTACATTATTGCTATCTTCTAGTTTTTTGGGTGGTGAGAGAAATAATTTATGTATCTTGATGACGCTGTATTTTTTTGAAACCAATTCGTAAAAATATGACCACTTGAATCATGAATAATAGAGATATCGAGAAAATTTATACTATTATTGACTTCAATTTCGTGAGTTATTATAGCTATTAAATATAGATAACACAAGTTCAATCTTATCTCTATCCAAAACCAAAAGACAGTCATCCACGTATCTGTAAAAAAGTCGAACGCTAGATTTTGCAATACCCAGACAATGATCCTCGAGATCCTCCAGAACCATATTCGCAAAAACAGGGCTCGAGCAGAATCCCAACGGAGCGCCTGAGACTTGTTTATAAAATTTGCCATCGAAAACAAGATACGTACAGTCGAGAAGAATTTTTATACCATCCATAAAGTCGCTCTTCGACATACAATTCATACACGAGAGCCATTTCCATCTCTTTTCAATCGACAGTATAATCGCATCTTTTGGCAAACTCGAAAACAACGAAACAACGTCGAAGGACACAAAACATTGCTGATCAGAAATATTTATATTAGTGAGGTTACTTTTTAATTGTGTACTATTTTTTATATGAGAAGCTGGTAAAGGAAAATGTTTAGTTAATAAGACGGATATGCATTTATCAAAAAAATAAGTGGGGCTATTAATTGCTGAAACTATAATTCTTACGGGATTGTTTGGTTTATGAATTTTTATTAGGCCATAAGCTTTCGGCAGCGATGTGTGCTCGATGCCCTTGGAAGAAAGACCTCTAAAAGCCTCGTCGCACTCTAGAACGCCCCGTGTACTCCAAAGGTCAATGAGTTTTTTTATCCGCTTTTTTATCCCTGCAGCAGGGTTAACTTTAACCAGTCTATAAAATCTCTCGTCGCTGAGGGCCTCATTAACCTTCGAGATATACACGTTTCGATCCACCACTACCGTAGCATTGCCCTTGTCTGCTCTAGTGAAAAATAGATCGGGATTGTTTTTTAAAAACTGTTTTGTAAGTCTAATATTGTATGACATAATACGTTCATGATAAGGCACATGCGTCAGTAGTATACCCCGGACTATGGAGCGTCAAAACAAACCCCCACCACCGCACCCAGAGCGGTGGGGAGATTTGCAATGACGCGTCCATAGTCCGGGGAGGAGAGGGGGTATGCATATCATGTAATTGGGGGAGGGGGCCATCCATGTAATTGGGGAGAGGGTAGACCCATAGGAAGGAAGGGAGAGACCCATGGGGAGGGAGGGCTCAAGGGTGGGAGTGATGTTTAATGTGTGGGTGGGGAGTTTGGAATGGGAAAGATGGTTTTTACTTAACTTTTTTTTTCTTATAACGTAATAAACTATAACTTAATAATTATGAATGTGAAAAGGAGGTGGATTATGGATTTACAGGTGAATAAAATACACAGATTGATTAATTTTCCAACCTTTTATTGAGCATATTTATTAAGTTGTACATATGTAACGAAGCTAGTTCATACAACAAATTTTCAATTTCAATTTTTTCAAGCTCAGAAGCGTATTGATGATATTTTTTACAATAACCGTCAACGTTTTCCTTAAATGTAGTAAGCACTCTATCGTCGATTAAATTCACATATTTTTTCACAATTCTCGGCGAATAACTTAATAAATGAGATTCCTCCATATAATCTTTACTTTTGTTTATAATAAAATCTGCAATATTTTTCACACTCTCGCTTACACTACCTCCTATTACTTCGAAACACCAGAGACGTAAATCAATACATTTATGAATATAATTTTTTAAACACCCAAATGTCGATTCGTCCAGCGTGATGGATCCTTGAATCCTTTTTGGCGTTTTGGGCTCCGTGGGTGAGAAACTCTGTTTAATTACGATGATTTTGTCCTCGTTATCGCTTGTGTATTTAAGTTTCCAGCCAGGACCCTCAACTGTCACGCTCTTTAGAAAATCAGCTTCTCCAGCAAAGTATTTTAAGATATCTGAGAATTTGCTCTTGAATATCTCCCAGCTAGCACTTGAGAAGGCTACGCCGTTGAATTCACTACTCAATAATCTTACTACTGGTTTGTAGTCTTCGTCCTCTAAAGCGTCGTATTCCATGCCAACGATAATTTTTTTTGAACATCTGTTATCTAGCCCGTACAAAGCACAAAGTAACATTTGTTGCTGTGGATACGAAGCCATTCTTGTAGGCGCGTCTTGACTGTTCTCTGGACGACTGACAAAGTAGCACTAATCGTGAATTCGTAATGTACAGTTTGAAATGTGGCGATAGTGGGAGGCCCCGAGCAAGCCCCTGGGTAGGGGGTCGACAAAGAGGACCGAATGCTGATTCAAATTTTCAGTTTGACGCGACACTTTATACGTTACAATAATGACATCTTCGAAGAACAACAGCTTTGTAAACATCTGACAATGCAGCCACCATTTCCTACGAAGGACTCATCAGCTTTTTTCGCGCGTCGTACATACTGTCTGGCTATGTCATCATTTTTTTGTAGATTGTCAGAGAAATTATTAAGAAATTTATTGTAACCTGAACCATCACTCATATAACGCAGAAACATAATACAATATTGGCCGCATACGTTGGAGGAATCATTCTGTAGTCGAATGTCATTCCAACGAAACTGTTTACAATTTTTTCGCAATCGGTTGATATGGTCAGGTATGAACGGCGGTAGACCAAAACTATCAAAATAAAACTGCATTACAAGATTTATCGATATACATAGCGATCCAATGCGTACTCGGTTTCGTGTGATCATCCGTATTGACGATAAATGCAGCTGGTTTCGTCCAAACTCTCGGTATTTGGTCGGCCGGGAATACACCGATAGTATGGCAGCGAATTTTTGTCAGATTTTTCAATATTTGAAGACTGTCCATTGCAAAGGCTGTTTATAGCGTTACATCTATTCGGAGACAATCATGATCAAGTCTTTATATGTAATGTGGTAGAGCATAGCGACATCTATATATTAAAATATTAGCTACTAAAATCGACTATGACTTGACGAGATGCATCAATTTCTAAAATGTTTTCATACTCTGAGTATAGAATGCAATTGACTGTTTCTGTTAACGGATTACTGAAGCGTACTTCCAATCGAATGCTACCATGTTTGATCAAATTCCAGTGGCCGCTATCGTTCGCCGATAAATCTGGAGTCAAATCAAATGCAAAGAGACAATATCCGTGTGGATAGGAATCACGGGTTATTTGATTGCCTTCGTTGAGGAAATGTATGCCTGTACCAGAGAAAAGAGTATGGTATGCATCTACGTACAGATTTCTTGTTGTAAAATCGGGTTGCAATGGTTTTGAAGGTACCTGTACACCGTCAACGTACAAGCATAAAAAGTTTATATTAAAGTGTTCAAAATTGAATGGATTGAGCATTCGATCACCATTAAAAGCTTTATTATTGACAAAGCCAATGATTATTCTTTTCGGTAGTTGACCCAGTACAATGTTATCCAAAGTCTCACCGTGTACACCACTATGCATAGTTATTGCTTTAACCTCCACCCTTGTTAGAGGATATTTAGCAGTTGTTTTTGAGAGCGATTGAGCGTGCGCCAGCAATATACTCGGACTGATTTTTACACGTCTAACAAGAAGATTTGCCTCTTCGATATGTACGGTAAAATTACCGGTAGGATCCATCAGGCAAAAGCTATCTCGAGCTTTCACTAAGCGTACTCTCACTTCAACACCATTGATTAGAAGCCTCTCTTGATTGAAGACATCTGTATGCAGATGACCAATTAGGTCAATAGGTTTATCATGAGCTAATAGTTTCCGTCTTTCTACAAGACCTTGATTGGAATTTTCTGTATCGTTCATTTTTCCAGCGCTATCGTCACACCATAGAACAGTAGAAAGATGGGATGCTTTTGCAGCAGGTCCGTAATTTAGTAGCGTTTCAATATAAGCTCTGTATGCATAGGCATTGGTAGGTGGAGATACAGGTTTTGAATTAAATAGTACGTCTACTTGATTGAATAGAGAATGCATAAAATTATTGACCGGTCCTACCCGTGCCATTAAAATTTTAAAAGCATCTCGATCATCTTCAGCCACATTTTCTTCACTTACTGTAGATTTTAAACTCACACGAAGGCTGAGCATGGTATGAGCCAAATCAATGTATTCATCACTATTACCAGGGATTACAAATTCTATCGATGAATCATCAGTCAAAGATGATATTGGTTTGTATTGAATCCAATGCGAACCCTCTATTGTCGTTTGTGTTGGTGGGATTTCAAATAGTAATAGCTCTGACTTCAGACATTCGCAAGAATGAGTGTGTAAAAATGCCATCTTTTTTAACTGTCAAAAATATCTCTTGTACTTCTGTTTTTACGTCTTTTTCTTGTAACCAGCTTCCTCCTGCTCTTCTGATTCTTTCTCGTTGTCTTCTTCTTCTTACTCTTCTTCTTCTTCTTATTGATGGTCTTTCTTGCACTTTTATTTTTTGTACGAGCAATCACACCACGCCTTCTTATTTTTCTACTATGCACTGTTGTAGGTGCAGCGAGTGACTGCAACTGAGAAGGATAACCGTAGCGCGAGATTTTATATCCGGACCCCTCCATCAGTTTATCCAACTTTTCTTCAGCTTTTCTCTTTAGAATTTCACCAGATTCTCTCACACGGCTGCGGAATGACTCTTTGACAGGTGTATTGCGTGTTGCAACGTCGGATATAATATTAATACCTGTACGCACAGCTTCTTTTCCCACAGCTCTAGCGCCGCGATTGATGAGCGGAAGGAACTCGTCGAAATATACCGGCTAAGAATGAACCAATACCGTGACCTCTTTGATAGGGTGATCCAATATAAACATGCCCAACACCTCCTGTGTAGGGATTTCTATCCCCTCCTCCACCACCACGGTAACCATTACCAACTTGATAACTGAAATAATTTTCGTAATGAGCCATTTTTAGTCGACTTTCTTGAAATGAAGTGTTACGGTTAGCGTTCCGTGATCGAATGGTATCGGTTGTCCACAATCATCTCTTATATCTATTTCTATCGTCTGAAACGAGTTGAATAATAACGGTATATACATAGGTGGAGAAAAACTTTTAATCCTTGTATTTCCATATTCATAATTATCGGTGTTCAGCGGTATTGCTCGTAAAAGTCGAGATCGTACATCACCTGTCACATACGGTTCACAGAGGTCACTGTAGATCATTAACATTGTTGGTAAAGCGCTGGAAAGCCGAGCAGGTTTAGTACCTTCTATTAAACTTTGATCATCACCAAAAACAATTGGCTTCTGTCTCTCATCATCACTTTCAAAACCGAGAATTTTTTGTATTTTTCCTGGCAGGGAAACCTCATGAGTAAATTCAGAGCAAATAGTTGTTCCACAGGTCTTTTTTATCGTTGTATAACCACCACGCTCAATCACCACCGTCAAATGATCCTTCATACATTCTAAATTATTTATTTCGTCGACGAGTGTGAAAATGTCTTTGTAATAACCAGAACGAATCAACGATTCGGTAATTGTAATTCTATCGTCTTCTTCTCTTAATTTGTTTGTCTTGACCATCGAAGGGGGTGTTCGTTTCACGGAAATTTTTCTTTTCTCTTCCTCGAATTTCACATGTTGAAACGTCAGCGGAATTTGAACCTCTGTAAGAGCAACAACCCATGATCCCTGTAACCTGATCTGTTGTGGTAATTGTGTGACATAGTGTGTTGTAGTATTTTCTGCGAAATATTTCATGCTGCTATTACTAGGTAAAATAATGTAGAATTGATCCTTCATTTCTGCGAAAGCTGGTTAGCCTTGATCCAAGAATTAAACTTTTCTGGATAACCTTTCCAACTGACAAAATATTCCTTTGAGCGTCCCTTGCCTCTGACATGCAACACTTTTTCTATTTCAAAAGATGTTGTACTTAGATCCTTTTGTACTCTGCTCAACTCCTCAGCATAAAAACACCCGTCTATAACCTCACCAGATAAATCTTGCAATTGGTAGACAGGTGGGTAACGCGTTAAGGAAACTTGTATAATTTTAAATATTTCCAACGTCCAACCACTCTCGTATCCCTTCTCAAAGATGTTTCGTGCACGACTGACTCGTACCATATCTCCAACTTTGAACTTAGGTTTGACACCTGTTTTATTGTTTTTACCATATCGCCGATCTATATTTTTCCGTGCTGTAAGAACATTATATATGGTAACAGATGCCGGCGTCATCTTGGTTGCAGAGTGTTTACTATGATTGTATGCTTTAATTATATTCTGCAATACATCAATGTATCTTCGTGTATTTTTGTGGGTAAAATATCGCCAAACCCGCTCTTTAATGGTACGTATCAGTCTTTCGGCTATAGCTGCTTTCGTATCAGGACTTCGTGCCACTCTGTGTGTGATACCATTATCGTGTAACACTAGCTGAGTCTCACGGCCAACAAATTCTTTTCCCTTGTCCGTTTGAAGACATATCGGTCGACGATCATTGCTTCTTGATAACACATGTAAAAACGCTTCAGCAATACTTTTTGAAGTTTTTTCCTTAATCGGTTCTGCCCAACAATATTTACTGATCACATCAATAATAATGAGAACGTAACTGTATCCATCATTGTAAGTTTTTAAGGATCTCAAATCCATGAGATCAGCCTCCCATAAATCATCTAAATTTCGTACATTATAACTTCGTCTCGAGAATCGACGCCTAACGGGTCGATGCAGATTGTATGCATCTTGACTCTCGAGCCACTTTTCAACACTTTTTCGACTATATTTTTTACTTTTATTCTGTTTTCTTTTACGTATAGCTTGGAAAAGTTTATCAACAGCTGTGTATGATGCCGGATGTGATGGTGTATAATAAATTTTTTCAAATCTTAAACCTGCACGATTCATTGTTTTATGTACTTTTCTTGCTCTTCTTCGTAACCCCTTTCGACGGTTTCAATAATTTATTCTCTTCCTTCAGTTCTTTGTCCTGTTTCTTATTATAAGTCTTTACAGATTTGTTGTTACCCTCTTTCTTCTTTTTTTGTAATGCTTTCTTGATGCGTGAAAATAATTTTTCAAGAGTTATCTTGCTTACCATACAGCAAGCTGTCATCATTGCCACTGTTCGCTCATCCGCAGGTGTTTTATCAGCGAGCATTCGTTTAAATGAATATTCAGCTAATATACGATCAGCCTTACGTCGGTTGCAATTTTTATCGCTATAGGCTAAGTCGTGCTGACGACATGCTGTATCTAACGGGTTAATACCAACTTCACCACGCTCGATACGTTCAGCGAGTTTTGTGCCAGGTCCGCAAAATTTATACCCAGGAACATGTAGTTCAAAAGGTAGTAGGTTTATTAACTCATCTAATGCACTATTTTTTACTTCATTTTCTTCTTCTTGTTTTTCTTTCTCTTCTGCGTCGAAGACTCGGGTGTTTTGCTTTGATTCCCGCTTAAACGTCTCCATGCTGTGATTTCAGAATTGGTTACAACTAGTTTTCTCTTCTTTTTTTTACTAGTAACTTGATCACCTAATTTTATGCTCGCGTCGCTCTCATCACCAGTGTCTGAAACACTACTGATGTTATTTCGAGAATTGTTTACACCGCTGGACCCTGGATTCTCATGACGTGGCGTTCGAAATCCTTTACCAGAGCCATCTGGTGTAGAATTTTGAAGAGAGACAGCAGTGCTAACTATACTTCCTTTTGGGGTACTACCGACTATACTGGTCCAGACACGTGTATTTGTGTTAGCAGTCATATTTTTCCAGAATACGCTCATTTCCGATGTATTCACGAGGTATAAATGATTCATGAAGAGCCAGAGCAAACTGCTCGTGTCCATGAGGTGGCGATCCTTGTCTTTTTCTCATAGCATCATTTATTAAATCAATCATGTTGGCTTCACCTAAGCGAACTCCTCCTATTGTCACAACACCATTTGCATCCCAGCCAATCTTACCGCTTACTCGTAATTTTCGTAGTACTTGTCCTGCTTTAGCACAGAACTTTGTAGGCACACTCTCGGCCATACTCGCATCAATCCGATCTTCTTCGTTGTTATTACTAGCAGTCTTAAAATGGAGATATTGTTAGAGTACGTTACGATATCTTGACCATTTTCTTGATCACTTATACAAGCAGCTGAATTCAATATATTACTCATTTCAGCATCTAGTCTACTCATAACAGTCCCCGGTGTTTGAACAGTCTTTAATATAGAAACATCACAAACAGTGTCGCCTTTTGTAAGTACATTCTGGAGACGTTCAACATTCTCGTGAGGTACAAGTACCATCTTCCTTGCGTGATCCATATTTACTTCCTTATAATGCTAGCCAACAATGTACCAATGATAGGTGCTAATAAAGCTGGCAAAAATCCACCACGTTGTATAATAATTTTTTTCTTTTTGGATAAACTAACAGATGGTTCAGTTAGTTTTCGTAAAATCTCTGCATGGCGTCGTAATCGTGACTTTTGAGTGCTTTCTAAGTGTACATTACCAATCAAAATATTCAATGCACATTCACAAATATACCGGTACTAATTTTGAGTCAGCAGATTGAATAAGTGCTTTTCGTTGTTTATTATTTAAATGATATAAAGCTTTTAAAATTATAGCTTCCTTGCGGGTGAAAACACGTCTCTTCGATTGCTTACCCATCACAGGGATGCGACTGGAACAAGACTCGACGTGTCACCACCTTTTATCTTCTTATTTCGAGACACATAGACGTAATGTAACTTGTCATCCGGGAAAATACAAGTTTGAAATCTGCAGTTGTCCGGTGTATTTTGTTTTAAGTCCAACAGAAGGTAGCCATAAGGTATTGAAGTTGCATCCCAATAAGCATCTTGCAAAAATTTCGGATCCTCTGGACACAATTGCCGCGATAAATGTTGTATCTGTGATCTGTCGCGTAAATTTCGAAACACAACAATGTACTGTGCGTTTAAGGATATGTCACGTTGACCTCTACCCTGATGAAACACGTTTTGTGTAATGAATATCACTGAGAGCGAGTGATGATGAGACGCCTTCGAGAAAATGTCAACTATACTTCCACTCGACGACGATTCACGCATTAAGTCATCAATAATGACTAGTTTAGGTCTACAGTCACTAGCCCAATCACTAGTTTGGGGCAGACCTTCTCGAAATTCTACTTTTGTACCTCGAAGTTCCTTGTAGCTTGGCTGCCACTCTGTGTAGTAGATAATGATACGCTTGATTGGGGTATCGCACATACGCTCAATATCTCTCAAGAATTTTTTTACAAACACTGTTTTACCGCATCCCGTAGGGCCACACAGCATAGCTGTGAATGGATGTTTCCATCGTGTGTCCATACTTGTTACTGTCATGCGCAACATCCTTCACAGCTTGAAAAGTGTCGATAATTAAATTAGTCTTATTTTACTGCCATCTATGATTTTAAAAACGAAATTGAATGAAAATATACAATTATATATGTATACAAAATATTGATAGATGGAGAATATTAAAAAGTAGTATGTGGAAAGGTATGACAAAAGGTTGAAAAAATCTTAATTCATGATGTATCTAAAAGTATATTTATTCAAAATATTAATTTATGACAATTTCTTTAATTTTTTGACAAGTATCGGTGTAATTACGGTCACGCGCTATTTGCTCCCACTCTCCACGACGAGCGGTTTTATGAGCATACAACCACGTACATAACAAATGAATTGTTAATTTATCTGCAAAAAGTACCTGTTTTTCCATATTTTTATACATTAATTTTAAGCCGTAGTGAACTCAAGTGCGTTTTTTCCTTTATAATGTAAAAATAACTTTAACTTATTCGCTTCATTGCACATATTTTCAAATAATTTATCATCGTTGACGATAGCAGTGCATAGTCGAGAAGGCAGGAAAATCTGAAATTCGTTGTCGAGCTCAGCCACGATCTTCTTGCTAAAACGTGTATTCACCACTCTCAAAACTGTTACTATGTACGCTCGGCCAATCTCCAATTCAGCCAGCTTCTTTGACGGTAGAAATTCACCATTCGCAATTTTATTGAGAGCCTCTAGATCCATCTAAACATACAGGAAATGGATCATTTTTTATTTTTTGGATTATTTTAAAAAGTTTATATAATAAATAATATATACCTTTTCTGAACACGAACGAAATTTCTTGGACAGGAACAGCTCTTCGGTTTAAAATCGGAAGGTAGAGTGATATCTCAAACGAATGTTCTCGGGTAATTATATAGTGTGTACCCCACCATTCGTTCTTCACCCACCACCATCAGTAGTCAGTCATGATGAGATCATCATTACCGGGAACACCTCGTCAGCTCGATCATTGGAAGGGGAAGAAGGAAAGATGGGGTTGGTGCATTAGATAGATGTAACATATTATTCGGCCAATCAGATCCTTTTTCGCAGTTTAGTATTGTTATTGTCAGTTAGTGCTAAAATAACGCAAAGTCATCGTAAACTTTGAATTAGTTAACAGGGAAGGGGGTGGATTCAAAAAATTAGCTTATCATGCTGATTCAAATGTGCTTTATTATAAGATAGTATTTACCGTTTAGTCACTTTTGTAATCGTACGGGTAACTTTTGTACAGACCTTCAAATCGTCGTTTACTGTACACTGGTTTACATGTTTTACTTTCATTTTGTGTAATTACATCATGGAATGGTATTCTGCGT
This sequence comes from Philotrypesis tridentata, assembly GCA_018906965.1. Lineage (NCBI taxonomy): Eukaryota > Metazoa > Arthropoda > Insecta > Hymenoptera > Pteromalidae > Philotrypesis > Philotrypesis tridentata. Next base: position 7,463 of record JACCIB010001001.1, on the reverse strand, counting down.
ATAGCGGTATTCGTTAACATTATTTCCATATCACAAACTATCATTTGTCGAATAGAATCAAAATTGATTAATTGACTGTTTGAATAATTTAGACGAATCCCTTTTATCTTACATACACATTCTCCCTCTTCGCCGTTTGCTTTTCTACATTTGTATGCATAAAACTTTGGCCCACCGGATAAAAAGTTTGTTATATAGGCACCAGGACCCTTATCGGCTAATTCGTCGGTTAGAGCACCCAAAGATGTTCCAATTGGTAACTCATACTCGTTATTTTCGCCATAGCTAACGTAAAATACTGAATCAGTATCATAGTATAAAACTCGAGGGCCTAAAACATGTAGGTATTCAAACAATTTAAGACGTGCTTGCGCTGTTGTAAACGCAGCAAGGACAATATTTGTCATTAATGATGATAAGGAGAATGTCAGAGCTTCATCTCTATAACACCAATTGACGTAGAGAGTATTATCATTGACTGGTAAAATACCGCTTACCTCAACTTCCGGACTGTTAAGTAAATTTATCAAAGTTTCTCGGTTTTTTACAACCAGCGTTCTTGGTAAATTCTCACGTTGGCCAAACTTTCCCCATAGAGAATTAAGACAAAGTTTTGCCACAGATCGTTTTCCAGCATTTAGGCATATATCATCTTTATTCAACTTTATACCCTCTTCGAGTTCCTGTTCTTTAACGTACCACTCCTTATCCTCCTCTGTAATACACCCGGGTGGATATCCTGATGCTGTCACTTTTTGTGAAAAGAATTCATTTATGTACTCAGCAAAAATACCACCTTTTTGTTCTTCTTGATTGTACTGTGTCATTTCATATTGCCAAATTCATAAACACGTTTGACAACGTAACCCAATGCGACAGCTACCTTTATCTCTTCTGACACCCATGTTCCTCGCAATACACGATTTTCAGGATCTTCATGAGAACAATCATCTTGTATTAATTCCTCACAACATGTTCGGCATAATGGAAATACCAATTTACCATGCATTTTCACTGGTAACACAGGGTGGTATAAATTTCGTGGTGGTAGTATATCACACATAACCAGGCCATTTACTGATGAAATATCGTTGTTTCGACCCATCACTTGGCTACACTCCTCATGACCAACATACATTTTTGGATGTCCAACAGGATATTTACCGCGTTTACAAATAAACGGTTACAACGAGCAGACATCAACATATCTGATTTTTTCTTAATTTTGACATTCAAACATTTTTACTGTATTACCTGTACGACCTCCGAAAAACGCATCTGTCAAGCGGTTTCTGTCTTATATTGACGACATTTTCTCGTACAAAATTACTAAGTCTTTCATTTTGTGCAATCTCCTCATTAAACTGGCATTCCCATTTCTCAACAAGATTATAATTGGCGGCCTTCAATTTATTACTAATTCCTAAAGTCCTTTCGTATCTATCATCCATGGATTCACCGCTTTTTAATTTTATATCTATGTTTATTCTATAACAGCGTGGACAGCCATGCCAAAAACAACCATGAAACTGATGTACTGTACCCTTGTGATTCTCCTCTTCTAGTGGTTCGCAGTATCCATCGACTATTATATTCTCTGGTAATCTTCTCTCCCGGCCTCGCCCTGCATGTTCAATATGTCGATGAAAAACTTCCTGCTCCATCCAGGTAAACCAGTGAATGGCAATTTCAGATTGATTATCGGTCATTCTATACCCCCGAGGTGGTATTATACCAATTTGATTTCTTTCCAAAAATTTCTTTCTAAACACACGCATACAAGAAGAAGCTATTGTTGTGCATTCGACAAATGGATCTACGCTGGATTTTAAAAATGTTTTGCGAAAAGCTAAGCATGCTAATCTCAAAATAGTTACATTTTGTTTACAATATTTCAGAATTTCATTCTTGAAATTAAACGCATAACCATCTCTTACTTGTTCGTCGTACCATTTTATAAACTTCGTACGTTCATTGCTACTTATTGTATCCGGAATATAAGAATCAAGAGGTGGTAGTGGTCCTTCGTATTCCTGATTTTCTTCAGTGTTAAATAAATGAGGAAAAATACCTTTCTCCATTTCTGGTAGGCCATATGATTTCGGTAAACTGCTTAGAGGCATATGAAAATAGTTTAAGCTATCGGTAAATTTTGCATGCAGAACCTCCATTAAAATTATTTTTCAGCCGTTCATGACAACCGATGGTACGACACGATCTTGGTCGAATTTTTCCACTATATATTTGAATATGAATTGTGCATAAAACCCTTGTGAATTGTGGGCAATGAATATCACCTGTTTAAATTGATCTCGTCGTGATAATGCAAGATCAACAAGCTGTTTTATAGGATCATTATCGAACACATATTCACGTATACCACACATTTCACATCTAATTGAAATATCTTCAACTTCTATACAAGCTGTACATTAGGCTGCCCAGTTTTGCCACCAATTTTGAAAGTTACATTTAAGATCAGACTAAGCATCGGGGAGGCTCAGAACTAGTACAACGGATTTTGAATTTTTCAAATCGAATAATATTTAATACTTCCCTCGCGATTTAGGTATTTTAAATAGGATATAACATAGACGAACAAATTAATGTCTATAACAATGAACTTACGGTCATTTTCTGATATTTTTTTTCTCGGGCTTGTCACCGGGTACATAGCAATAGGCTCGAAGAAGTTTGGTGCAAAAAAGTTAATAATTAAAGAAGTTGACAGGTGCGTATTTCTACTAAAGCTACTCATCTTTGGAGTCGATTTAAGGCCCCTTCTACTACTTCGATATCTTTCACATTTTGACACAGCGGTCTTAAATTTATGCCGAAATGATCCCAAAAAGAATTTTACCAAAATTATTTTAAGAACACGGTTAAAAATCAAATGAAAGTTTTGGTTTTCGTTTTAAAAAGTAGGTGAAACGTCAAATTTGTTTTAGGAATAAGCTGCTATGATACTTTAACACCCTCGCTCCCTCCGTCGGAGGACACATCTGGTGCTACACGTGTTGGTCTTCTCAGCTATATCGCTTTTTATTTTTCTCGTAAAATTCAGTTTTCAATATCGTGATTTTTCGTGAAATCGCAGAATTTTATAATATAATTATAATATTTATTGTTATAATTTATTATAAACAAATTATTTGTACAAAATTTTTTTTATGTTTAAAGAATAATAATCGTGATTTTTCATGACATCGTGACATTTTATATTATAATTATAACAATAAATATTCTAATTTATAATAAACAAATTATTTGTTAAAATTTTTTTTTTATGTTTAAAGAATAATAATTGTGATTTTTCATGACATCGAGACATTTTATATTATAATTAATAAATAAATATTATAATTTATTATAAACAATTCAATTGTTAAAAAAAATTTTTTTTTGTTTCAAGGATATGTTTAATGATTACAAATATATAATTATAAAATTAATAATTATAAAATTCAAAATATAAAAATGACTATTTTGCAATACTTAACTTAATTTAATTAATAGCTTTATTTTTAAATATATAATCTCCTACAGTTTTTTTTTAAGTGTCTAAAAATGACGACGGTTATAGGTTTGCATTATGAATTCGATGTGATTTTACAATTGAATATAAATGATGTTACTGTCATTTTTAGCTATACTTCTGTTTTCTTTATAAAATCAGTTAATTTCAGTTTGTTGATAAAAAATTTTAATGGCTTAAATTTTTAAAGAATGTATGTTTAGGGAATAACACAAATTAATTTACATGCAAAAAATGTAGTAGGTCTATAACGTAGAATATTGTAAAATAATTGATGCGTATTTTTTCTTTTCTCAATCAAACAGTTATTAACGAAGATAGCGCATTAACATATTCTGTGACGTCACGACTTGAATTTCGTTAGCATTAGTATATCTATATTCTATAGAATATAAAATATATAGAATATAGAACCCGTGAGTGCGAGTGAGAAGCATAGGACGAATCGCGAAGGTTAGCATCGGACAGAGCGAGGGACGAGAGAAAATTGAGGAGGAGAAAGTCTGTCTCTGTCGTACCTCTGGTCGCACTTATACATTTTCCTAGGCTTCTCACTCGCACTTACGGGCTGTCCTATGTCTCGCTTCCGAGGTCCCGAAAAGCCGGACCCTACCATAAAATCTAAGAAGTATTTATGACCAGGATAATGATGCTTATTGTTTGGTTCCACTGCCATTACCTTCTTCAAATATGTTTCTACACTAGGTCACAGATCTTTGCAATCGCGTGGGAGCTATTAAATATTATTCGATTTGAAAAATTCAAAATCCGTTGTACTAGTTCTGAGCCTCCCCAATGCTTAGTCTGATTTTAAATGTAACTTTCAAAATTGGTGGCAAAACTGGGCAGCCTACTGTACATACTTGTTGTACCACACATAAATTGGGTACATGTACTTTTTTTTCTTCGTCGCCTACCATCGAAAGAGTTTGATGTGTCTCAAAGTCATAAAAGAGGAATAATACTGGGTTTGATCTATCTGATTGTTTGATCGGTTGTACGTAGCATAAATGTCTAATAGGTGTTTGCCTTCTACAAACCGAACAGAATGATGTACCAGGTTCATGTTCTTTATTTTTTTTAATAATTTTAAATCAAGTCTGACAAAGTCTGATCTTACTACATACATTACTATTTTTACTATAAGATCCAATTTTCAAATGATTGGCCAAACAGACATCACCAAAAAAAAGTCTTAAGCAAATTTCACATTTTGTGGTATTTTCTGTAATTTCACAAGGTGGTTTTGTAAAACATTTATAACATCTATTAGAACATCTGTGATCCTCAGCTCGCCAATAGCTTTTATTACACGGTATACAGTAACCATCACTACCACAGATGCTAATGAGGTTCAATATTGGTTCATAATGATTTAGCCTCTCATAATACATAATTTGTAATGTATGCGTAATAGCATCATTAACTTCAGTAACATATCGCGTACCGTCATATATTGGTGGGTGTCCCTTTCCAAAAGTTGAAAAATTGTAAATCACAATCACTGTACCACCAGTAGCAAAGAACTCTTGAAATTTATGGATTTCAGCCATACCACATCTATCATCTGGTATTTGAACATTAGCCAAATTTACTAAATCTATGGCAGCATTTTTCTGTATTCTCTCGCGTGCTTGACGAATCTGATTCCAATATGAAGAGCTCCAGAACGTATTTGACCTCTCACAACATAAGCATAACCAGCAGCTAAACTTCGTGGTAAACACAGATTGTCATCGTTATTGATTGTCAATATAGATTTGTTTTTCACTGAATCTAATGTTAAACGTACACGACCACGACCGACAATGTTTTGAACTATAGCACAATTAATAGATAGTCTCTCATTCACATTTAATTCGCACGCACTGTTACGTCTGAACATGTATATACAATTTCTTAATTTGCAATGGTTCCAAGGGAAATAAATAAAAGACTCTGGTATACGTTATGTGAAAAGTATATATGTATATATATTTATTCATTCATATACTAAACACGAATTTACAGTAATTGCCCCTTGCTTTGCGATCGTTGTACGTTCGCATTACCGGGTGAGGGGTCGGAAAATACGAGACCAGTATAAAAATGAAAGACTCAGATATTTTAGGAAGAGAAAAGTACCTTGCTATTCTCGGTGTGTTGTCTGTGTAAGTGTATATCTATATATATGTATATGTCGAAGTCGATGCTGGATACTGCCGCTCCGTGATCTCCCGCTGTGAGGGTCTTCCTCTGTAGAGAGAGAGTATACGGCGCCGCCGCGTCTGGGCCTTTTTACAGATATTCGGTCGGCCCGTTCTATGTTTCCTTTCTATCTCTCTCTCTCTCTCTCTCTTCTCTTTTCTTTCTCGAGCGGAATGTCTCTTTTGTTATTTAATTACGGTAGACTCTCGCGCACTACTGTTTTCGTTTTTCTGCGCGTGATTCAAAATAATACAATCGTACAGATTTGCGCGTTTGTCGACTACTCGTGTTTGCGTATATAAGAATCGCGCACTTGCGGGCAATCGATCGTACCTCATCAGTTTTCCGTCTGTGAACTTAGTGTCCGCGCCGCCGCTCGTCTTCTCTATTGCAGCAGGTAGGTGATTTTTGCGTTGGGGCCCTCTCACTTTCCGCTGCCACGCCTAATTACGTGACCGTCGAGGTTTTTCTCGGCGCTTCTCTATCGATGATGACACTTTTGTACGCTTTTCCCTCGATCTTCCACTTTCGATTTCCTCAAGGCGTCGGCCTTCCGCATCTTGCATATTACCTGCCCGTGTTGCGTACTGCATTAAGGGCAATTCCTATTCTCGAGTTTCTTCGAGTTTCCGGCTAGTGCGCAATAGTCTGTGATTTTTCCTTGTTGTTTCGTATCTGTTCACGTGGTTTAGTATTTCTTTCGTATGAAATTTGTTTATTTCATTACAGCACTTTGCATTGCACTTCTTAATATTGCCAAAGATCTTCAACTAAAAAGTTTTCAATTAATCTAACTAACGACAACCAAATTGGACCTTGATTGAACTGGGTTGAGTTGATGGTTAAACCAATAAAGGTCAGATGGTTGCCCTTCTGCACAAAGACGCTGATGTAGATTTTGTACAATTCATCTAACCAGTATAAAGCATTTACGTTTGGTGGTGTTCTGGTATATAACCGGTAATTTCTCTTCCCTCATATCCAAAATATCTATCGAAACGGGTTGTTTTCGTTCTCTACCCACTACTGGGGTTGCGACAACTCCTTCACCACGCTGTAAACAGGCATCTATAAATATATCATATTTAATAAGATAATGAATTTAACAGAAATTAAAATAAATTTATGATGTTACCTTCAGTTGTATCGGTATCACTATTACTACTGGTAGCGCTGCTAGAGCTGGTACTAGAACTGGTACTAGAACTGTCAGAGCTGTCACTGATACTAGAGCTATCAGAGCTGTCACTAGAACTGGTAGAGGGGTTGCGTATGCGTTTCCTATTTATATTATTTCCATTTACTAAACGATGACTTCTGGTTGTGGAGGAAACTGCATCTGTAAAATTTAAAGAATAGAAGGTTCAATATAATTGAATATCTAATGTGTAAAAAGTTCTAAACATCACAAGTAAATAAAGTACCATTAGCTGTATTAACAGTGGCTGTTGTTGAAACTTCTGGTTGATCATCGCATTCCATTATTGCTGCATCACCTTCATCATCCCTCATCATGTCATCCATCACTGTAAAAATCTTATCTTTAGAAATCCTCTCTAAAAATGTAATCCTAAATATCAACAAAATAATACTTACATTGGCCACGAAGCATTATTTGTGCTAATGGATGTTCTTAATCATTACGTTGACGCACAGCTCTCAAAGCAATCGCCAAAACTTCCGGATTACGGAATAAACCAACAGTATACATGCGGTATACTGTTGTTATTCTGCAGAGCAG
>JACCIB010001000.1:0-64484 GCA_018906965.1 Philotrypesis tridentata | reverse complement strand
TCATTGGCTTAAGAAGTAAAATGTATAGTATTTTAGTTGATGGTGGAGCAACAATAAGAAAGCTAAAGGGATCAAATCCTATGTTGTAAGGAAAACCATGGACATTGAAGACTATCGAAGATGTCTTGTAGATGAAGATATTATACAATGAGAGCAATGCAATATACGATCAAAGTTGTATATAGTTCATACTCAAAAAACGAAAAAAATTGCTCAAGTCCTTATGACGATAAAAGGTATTTATTGCCTCACAGTACAGACACTTTGCCATGCGGGCATTATAGAATAATGGAAGATCAGATGTCGCTAGCTGCAAGTCAACTGGAGGGGGAAGCAGATAAGCAGAATCCAGTAGCCAATGAGAACCATGTAATGCCAGAGGAGGTGGTGGAAGCAATACAAGTGGCAGCTAAGACGGAGGATCCAACAGCCAATGAGAGAAGAGTAAGTGAAGAGGGGATGGAGACTAATGAGAATTCTGTAATGCATGAGGAGGAGAGAGTAAAATGTGAAGAGATGATGCTTTACAATAACGAAGGTCAACCAATCATAATCGAATACGATATTCGGGAAGAATATATACATGAATGGAATTCATGTATGGAGGGGATAAGTTACAAAGAAGAGAGGAGTAGGGATATATTGCAAGAGGCAATGGAAGGGGCAGGAGTTATGGAGGGGAACTGGCTATATGAATCGTTGCAACACGACAAGGAGTACATTCGAGCCATCGAAGAGTTCGAATACAGTTCACCTCTTGCAAAGAAGTCAAGACTCGACTAAGTAAGTTGATTGTTACTTTTCCTCATTTTTTTCTCTATCTGTGGTTGTTAACCTAATTTTATCATTTTTCAGAATGGATTTATCTGCTCTTAATAAGGTTGCAAAACGTGACTTCCTACCTACAAAAAAAAGCTACAGATTTAGAAAAAGAAAGACAAAATATAGTAACAGCACCAAAGGAAGTGAAAACTAGGTTTGGTGTCAAGGTTGTCGCTGAGGTGGACGACTCTTACCAGATCTTTTTGCCATGCAAAATATCGTCAATACTTTTGCATGATAGTAATCTTTATAATCAAATGAGCAACGCTGCAAATAAGCTTACGTTATTTATCATATACAAGAGAGGAAATTTGTTTAAGTTTGAAACTTCAACACAATAATGAGAACAATTTGTTTAATCATTGTATTTTATTTTTACAATATAATTATACATTTCACATTTATGAATAAATATCATTATTTATCATAATAATTATTCTTTTTATTTGCCTATTATCCTTATCTTTTCATTTAATATCTATCTTCATTTTATTTTATATCATATCATTTTATATCTAACTTAATTTTATTTAATATCGTTTTTATTTATCCAGCTATTATGCTGGTTACTAAATCCCAACCATTTCCCATAAATACGATTACCACGCTTCTTTAAAACTTTTTCTACTAGATAAATTTCAGGATATATTGTCTTTTGAATTTCAGTTTCATAAAAGCCGCCAGACACAGGATTATCATAATAATCTTTCACGTGGTAAGTTATTGGATTAGTTTTTACTACTTTCGTAATTATAAAAATCTCGGTTGACCAATTTGGAGTATATCCTTTTTCAAAAACATGTTTTATTTTACTTATCCGCACTTTATCTCCTATTTTGAATTTTGGTTTCTTCACAAGCAACTTTTCTACTGGAAATCGCTTCTTGATTTGCTTTTCATTCGCCTACGAAACATTTTTAGGTTCAATTGCTATTGGTCGATGTTTTCTTGAATTATAAGCTTTAATCAAATTAGGCAAAATATTCAACCACTTATAGTTTCCTTGTTTGCTGAATTCGACCCACATTGAATTTTTTAACGTTCTATTAAAAGGTTCACATATACTCGCGTGAATATTACTATGTGAAGAGTAAAGATTGATTTTATGTTTTTTCATGAGCTGACGAAAATTTGAATTGTAAAATTCTTTTCCTTGATCGGTTTGCAGGTTTTTTGGTACTCGTCCTTCCTTCAATATTCCCTCCATTGCTTTAGAAACATCATTGCCACTTTTCGTCTTGACTGGGATAGCCCATGTATACTTTGAGAATATATCTATGACGGTGAGTAAGTAGTTAAAACCTTTATTCTCCTTAGAGTAAGGTATCATTTCTACAAGATCAGCTTGCCACGTCTCATCTATCCCGCGTATATCATATTTTCTTCGCTTGTATCTGCGACGAGCAGGTTTATGCAACTCTTCAGCCACTCTTTGATGCTCCATTTTTACTCTTCACTGTTAATTTTTTTTATTTTGTTTCCCAATATCATCCCAAAACTTTTTCGAAGCAACATCTTTCAATTCTTGTTTTTGTTTTTATTTTATCATTGGTTCAATTATCTTATCATATTCTACTAATTATTTAAGAAGATTATCTACTATATTTTGCTTATTTCTAAGATTGCATTGATTTTATTGAGTTCACCTTTTTCTTTTTCCATTGATTTGATTATCTTATCATATTCTACTAATTGTTTACGAAGATTATTTATTATATTTTGTTGATTTCTAAGAGTTGCATTAATTTTATTGTGTTCTAGTTTTATAGGATCTTCTATTGAAACTTTAATTCTACTAAATTTTCTGTTTACATCACCAATTTCCTTGCTGAACAGTTTTTGTAAAGTATCAAGGGTGACTGCATCTTTAGGCTTACTGGGAGAAGTGAGGTTGCACAATCTCTTATTTTGTAAATCAAAATTACCATCTGATGTAAAATTGAAACCAATACCTGCAGTACCGCGAGCTACCTCTTGCGGTCGCTCAAATGTACGTCCAAACACATCGAGACTCATGATACAAATGATTTAAAAAATTCGTATGCATAAATATATATGCCTTGCTTCACGTAACTCCTTAATAATTGATTGGATGTCATTGACGTGATTATTATTTCCAGAAGATTGTTCGGCAATCAGTAAGCGAAGACGCTCAACAAGTTCGTTTGGATCATCCCAGTAAATTAGATCAATGGAAGATGATTTCTTAGCGATTTTATATCTTGGTAGAAGACCTTCTCCACCGATAGATTTCCTATTGCGGCTTGAGCTGCGGAACATGGGTGATATAACATCTCTATATTTTATACTCCTTGATGTATGAATAGGTCCATTTTTACTAAATTTTTTTCGATGAGCATTCGATGCTTCCAGAATTTTGCGATAATTTTTACGATCTGCATCGTTTATTTTATTTCCATCTGGTTGTCTGATAAAGAGTAGCTCCATTAGTCCATCACTTTTAGGATAACTTTCGTTATTCACTTTTATGATATTATTATCAAACTCAATTTCTACATTACCAACCCTATATCTTCCATTTTCATTCCTAACTCCATATATATTATCTAAATTGCTACGGCTTGTATTCAGTAATGATAAAAAGTCAGTTGACTGAGTTTGATCGCGCAAAGATTTAAATGTAGAATTTAAAATTGTGCCATCTAATGAAGCTAACTCATCATCGTCATCATCATCGTTATAGGAATGTTGATTAATGTCGAACCTGATTGATTAATGTCATAAACTATGTAACTTGATTTACAAAGCCTCATTCCTTTTTTCTGGTATTTACTTGATCTATTCATATCAGCATTCGAAGGTACATTGCTTTCGGTTCTCGAATCGATGAGCTTTTCAAGTGGAGTAATGACAGGTTTCAATGTTTCACCTATTACTTTTTGAAAATCATCTCTCTCTTGTTTTAATAAAACATATTTTTGTTTAATAGCTTTACGTGCTCGCACGAGCTCATTGAGAATATCCTTTTCTTTCTGGAACACAGACATGCTGACAAGCTGCTGTCTACAATAGAACTGCGAAGAATGAGATTCAAATCTCCTTTTTTATTGCAAAACAATCGAATCCTTTTCTGTATCTGCCGTTATTCATTTCTCTATCTTTGTCAATAACAATGAAACCATACTTATCATTTTTCCAGCATTCTGAACAAAGATTTCGAAATTCATTGAAAGTTATATCAGTGTTTACATGATCTTCATATACATGTTTTAAATTAACATCATCTTGGCGATAAATTACTAGCACGTTAATATTGTCTCTAATGAGATGCTTTGGTATATGAGCGTATGATTGACAAAGATAGAAACTGTCTACGATTTTATGTCTGCCCATACAGAAAAATGCTCTGACGTTATCTTGCTTCTCACAAGCTACATCATCAAAAATCATGATTGAATTTGGTAATGCTCTATATTTAGAGTATACATACACATTTTCAAATCTAAGACCATTCGGATCTGTAATTAGAGCTAATAAACTATTTGTTTTGCCACAGTTCGATGGACCACAAAAAACTGCTCGGATACTATCTGATAGTAATTCTCCATGCCGCTTCTTTCTCTTCTGTGTTCCAAAATCAAAGTTTGCATTTGGAAGTTTGACTTTCTGCTCAGTAAAATCCATGTTGACGTGACAAAGGTAACTTTAAAATTGAGCCTAAAATAATATAAATACATGTTTTATATTGTTCATCTCTCAGTTGTGAATCAGCACTCGAAGAGATATGATTGTACACAAGTCTCAGAAACGACCAAACTTACTTATTGAAATGCATCTTCCAGGTTATCAATACTGTGGTCCTGGAACTAAACTAAAAAAGCGAATAAAAAGAGGTGATCCCGGCACAAATCCGCTTGATCAGGCATGTAAACAGCACGATATTGATTATTCTAATAAAAATGTTGATCGTAAAATTGCGGACATGAATCTTGCTGCTAAAGCTTGGGAACGTATTCAAGCTAAAGATGCTAGTCTAGGTGAAAAAGCATCTGCGTTGGCTGTTGCAAGTGCCATGAAATTGAAAACAAAAACTGGAATGGGACTAAAATTCAGTAAGTTAATAACTGCAGCTAAAAAAACATTGAAGCCAAGTAAATGTTCACGCAAGGTTATTCAATCCGCTTTAAAAGGTGCACGACAAGCTGTAAAGAGTGTAGGTGGTAAGAAAAAAGTTAAACTTCCACGTGTTCTACCATTACCATCAAAAATAGGTGGAGTTCTTCCTTTTCTTATACCATTATTTGCAGGACTTAGTGCGACCGGTGCTTTAGCAGGAGGAGCTGCTGGAATAGCTAAAGCAGTCAATGCTGCTAAAAGTGCACAGAAAGATTATGAAGAAAGTAAAAGACATAATAAAACTATGGAAGCTATTGCTCTAGGTAAAGGTCTCTATCTTAAACCTTATAAAAGCGGAATGGGATTATTTATGAAGCCTCACATTGGACATGGTGAAATTAAAAAGAAACGTCAATTTAATTTTACCAAATCGTCCACTAACTGACTATGATCTCATAAAGTATGCTTGTGAAATGAAAATCCTAAATTTCAGAGGCGTTTTCATGAGAAATAATCTACCTTCAAATGGCCCTTGGCATAATGAATCTGCTATTGTTAATTCAGATGATTATCAAAACAAAGGTACACACTGGGTGTGTTATCGAAAAAATCGTTCTAAAGTCATTTACTTTGACAGTTTTGGTGATCTTAGACCTCCTATTCAGCTTATGAAGTACTTAAATGTGAAAGAAGTAAAATATAACTATAAAAGATATCAAAATTTTAACACATTTATTTGTGGCCATCTTTGTCTTCGATTCTTAAGCGATCGTCTATAAAAAGGCAATCATTACTGAAATTCATTCATTCTCTTTCAATCAGTCATGGACGATAGTTTTATATTGAGTCTTTCAGGAAATTCTTCTGTTTTAGAAGCAGAATATTTTCCGTCAATTGAACTGACACAGCATAAGAAATACGCTTTGGGATTAGTTGAACTCTTAACATTTAACTCAATTCCCAATGTAGATGAAACAAATAATAAACTTCATATAAAAAACGGAGATACAATAACTATTCCTACTGGAAGTTACGAGGTAGCCGCTATTAACAAATTTTTGAATGAATCTTTGAAATCTAAAAAAATTGAATTCAACTTGAAAGCTAAACATTATACTCTTAGAAGTGAAATTAAATGCAGTCATCCACTAGATTTTACGCCTAATAATTCTATAGGTCGTATTCTTGGTTTTACTCCACGCATTCTCAAAGAAAAAATCAATCACAATTCTGATTTACCAGTAAAAATATTGAAGATAAATGCACTCAGAGTAGAGTGCAACATTACTGCTGGTGCATACATCAATAACAAAAAGGTACACACAATCCACGAATTCTTCCCCAGAGTACCTCCAGGATTCAAATTCGTGTTAAGTGCATAGATAATCTTCAAATTCGAATCGTGGATCAAGACGGACACTCGTTGAATTTTCGAGGAGAGGAAATTACTATTAGACTTCACATCAAAGCGATATAATGGGTATTGTTTTCAATTCTAACCTGCCTATAAGACAACCACATTGTCAAACATCCATCAGTCGACAAAAGAAAGTCATACCGTTAACACGGCGGAGCGTACAGTTCCTCAAAAGCATAGGACTAAAAGTTCGTGGAAAAAAATAAGTTGCATAATTTTCTGCTGCTTCCAGAAAAATGGACGACATTCTTCATATTCAATCAGGTGTCGTATTCGATGAGTCTATTGCTCAGTACGAATTACATTCATACCAGCCATACTCTTCATTCAGTTTTAATAACAGTGATAAAATTCGTATTACCATCCAGCATCAAGATCTATGTCTCTTACCGTCTCGCAGTTATGTTCGCGTCTATGGAACATTAAGAAAACCAGATGGAACAGCAGTAGCTAAAATTGATTTTGCAAACAATGGAATTTGCAATCTGTTTGATGAAATTCGATATGAAATGAATGCGGTGGAGATTGATAAATGTAAAAATGTTGGTATGACCAGTCTTATGAAAGGATGGCCTTCATTTACACCGAGGCAAGCATTCGCTTTAAAAAATGCAGGATGGGAAGGTTTGAATGAATCAGAATCGTCTGTGAAAAATAATGCGGAATACTTTGAAGGTATCATTCCGTTGAGCATGGTCTTGGGTTTTGGAGAAGATTATAAATAGGTGGTAGTTAATATGAAGCACGAACTCATTCTCACTAGATCAAGAAGTGATGTCAATGTAGTAATTCAAGAAAGTACTGCTGCTGCAGGTGCTGCTGCTACTTTTGAAAACTTTGAAATAATGATATTAAAGATAGAGTGGTTAATGCCACATGTCGTTGCTTCTGACAAACAAAAAATCCAGCTATTGAATTTTATTGGTAAAGACAATCCAATCTCTATGTGTTATCGATCCTGGGAGTTATTTGAATACCCATCACTTTCATCAGCCAATAAGCATGTATGGACAGTAAAAACTTCAAATCAATTGGAAAAACCTCGTTTTGTAATAATTGGATTACAAACTAAGCGAAAAGATGTTACAGATGCAAATTACAGCAGATTTGATCATTCTGAAATTAGTAATGTAAAACTTTTCTTGAATTTAAAATCTTATCCATACGGTAATCTGAACATTGACATATTTAAAAATCAGTATCCAATGCTCTATGATATGTATGTTGATTTTCAAAGAAGCTACTACGGAAGAGATACGCAACAATTGTTGGATAAAGAAGATTATATCACTAATGTTCCACTCATAGTTATTGACTGTTCACGGGAAAATGAAACTCTAAAAAACGCTCCTGTGGATGTGCGTCTAGAAATTGAAGCTTTAAAGCCTTTCCCAGCATCTACATCAGCTTACTGTCTGATCTTGCATGATCGCATTACTCAGTACAATCCTGTTAGTGGGGAGGTAAAGAAGCTTCTTTAAAAAACAAATAAATAAAAAAATGGAGTACGCAGTAGACATGGTTGGCTTTAAGCAAATGGGAGGTGATTATATTCTAAAGGAAATAGCAATTATTCCTCTTAATCACAGTGGATATCCTATAGTTCATCTATTTAAGAAACCGTTCTCATTCCATAGACTTTCCAATGAACTGCAAGCAGAAAATTTGTGGCTCGAACGTAATTATCATGGAATAGCCTGGAACACGAATGGGCTTGATTACTGTCAAATTGGAAACCTGCTCCGTGAATCGTTGCAAGATGTCACCAAAATTTTAGTCTTAGATAATCTAAGGCAGAAGTGGCTGCAACGTTTTAAATTACCTGTTCACAACATTCAACAATATGGTTATTCATCAAGATTATCTGTAAAATGTGTAACTATGTGCATAAACCATAATCCAATTTATAAGACTGAATGTGCATTACACAATGTTGAACTAATGAAAATGTTTTATCATACAAAGATGTTTTGTCATACAAAGATTGGTAAGAAAAATAAAAAAAAAGATATGTAGAAAAAGCTATAGGCAAACTGGAACAAAAAAGAGGGGGAGCAATTCCCCTCTCTTCTTACGGGTTCTGGCTTTGAGGGGGGGGGGCAGTACATGCCAGAACCCGTAAGTATACTGGAACAACAAGGGAGGGGATCCACTGTTTCAGTATACTGTAGGCATACTGGAACAGCAAAGGAGGGGATCCACTGTTTCAGTATACTGTAGGCATACTGGAACAGCAAGAGAGGGGACCCACTGTTTCAGTATACTGTAGGCATACTGGAACAGAAAAGGGAGGGGATCCATTGTTCCAGTATGCCTATGTTCCAGTATGCCTATAGCCTATCTACTGCTTCTATCGTGTATTTCTACTCTTTTACTACATGGATGAGCATCATGAATAAGCTTTCGTAAATATATTGTTAACTATTCGCATTTTTGAAGTGCTAACTTATGGCTCGCCTGAGAAGTAACTAAAATGTAAGGAAAAAGCGTTTCCACAACACGTATTCCATCCCGACCACATATGTTCCGTCAAAAAATCATTGTGTATATAGGTATACAGCTTAGAAAAAGCGTAGAAAGTAAAAGAGGGGGAAAGGAAAGAGAGCGAGGGGCGCGCGATCCCCACTACCGATAGTTTCTATGCAGCGGACTTAGAGCAATATCTAGCTTCTGTATATACTGTGTGCGTACATGGAGATCTTCTCGCTCCCCACTCTCAGGCTCTTAACGTTGTATTTGTGTGTGCGTGTGGGGGGGGGGGGTAGTAAAGTAAATTTAATATTCGGTAAAGTAAGTTTACCGAACTTTTCACGTACTACATATTCTCTCTCTCTCTCTCTCTCTCTCTCTCTTTCTCTCCCTTCGTCTTCTACTAACTGTACTTCGATACATTATAGTTTCCCTTAAAATCATTTGAAGTTATCACTTCTGTCGTGCGTCCCGTGACGCACACCTTTTTTTTAAAGATACTTTTTAAATATACGTTAAGTCAAAGTATGTTGAATAATTTTTCATACAAATTTGCCATACTTTAAGTTTGAATTATAAAAATTTTTAAAAAACTTTGAATTTAATTTTTTAACCTATTTTCACTTTTTGTTTCAGTATATATAAGCTTTCATCATGAAGCTTTTGGAATGAACCACTTTTCAGTCATCATCCTCAAACAACTGCTTTTGGATTATATTAGGCCTAGACGCTGAAAAGTATTTGTAAGTACACTTTATTTTATTAAATATTAAGTAAAATTTTAAATCGATTTACTCAGATTTAGTTTTGTCATAATTTTTTTTTTCACTTGCTGCAGATTTTCACAGCAACGGGTGGACCAATTGGACTCAAATTTCAGAGTAACTTTTGGAATAGGTTTCTTCACTAAGTTAGAGGAGTAGAATTGGCAAAGATAAGTCAAAAGTGAATGTTACGTATGTTTACATACGTATCATTCACTATAATTACTAATATTGTCAATATAAGTATAATTAATTGTATGAATTTTGTGTTTTTCAGGAATCCCTTCCACTGAGTTTGTGATCAAACTCATAAGGAAGATTTTCCACTTTGACTGATGAGGGTTGACAATATGCTTCCTTCAGAAAGCTGCGTAAAGTACAAGAAGCTGATAAACATCGTGATTCTTGGTAAGAAGTACCTTTAATTGTTTTCAAGTATTATTTCTAATATATAAAAGTGGTGTTATATTTTGAATGAAAAATATAGTTTTTGAAGCATTTATACATATCTTAATTTTTTACAATACTAATGATTTTTCTTATTTTTAAGATATTAACCCTGTCATAACCCCTTAACGTGGATCGGGCGAATTGTCGAATAGGCTAAAAAAACCTAAATACAAAATTCAAGCTTTTTATAAAGATTAAAAAAAATTTGGTTACCGATGATATAGAAGAGAAAAAATGTGTACTTTTAGAAAGACTCTTTTGGAATAATTTAAACTTGAACACTCATATTAACTCAAAAAAGGCGAAATTGGCATCAAACAATATTCACTGAAAGTTCGAGAATCGTAGATTCTTTGTGTATAAAAAAATATATTGCTTGTCGATCAAATGCAAGTGAAATCTTGATTTATATCTTAGAAAAAATCATATACCTGTAAATTCATACGTGCTCAAGACGGCTTACTATACACGATCATAGTGTATAGTTTTTTGTTGTTATTTGCTGTGTCATGTTTGTGTATAAAAGTATTTTGTAGCCAATACTCATCGATTTTTATATGAATACTCGGATTTAAAAAGAGATAATTATATTTCACCTACTGGGCCCCTTGATGATGCGGCCTATAACGCCCGATCCACCTAATATATAATGAATGAAAAATCGGTAAAAGTCGCATTGGCGGAGTCATTGTCCATCGCATCTTCAGTAGGACTTCCATATCGTGGACCCCGGATACGGAATCTGCCCTGATTAAGGTTCATTCCAAAGTGCTTCCTGCTCTCAGGCATTATCTGCTGAAGTCGTCAATTGAAGACATTAATGTATATAATTGTAAATATATTGTAACAATACTATTATTAGTTCTCGGTATAATCGTCCGTGTACAACCGTGGAAAATCTTCACGTTTATTATATTCTCGTTGTAGTCTTTTCTATGCATAGCACAGCGCGGCCAACTTGGATACCGCGTATGGATATACAAGGATCGCGAAGGCGGCAGGGGATAGGGTAGCGAAATAATCAAATACGCGTGAAATAAAGAGAACTATAGAAACATATATTATAATGAAAGAATAATGTACAGCGCTCGATCACACGAGCGTTTGTGCGCCACCGCACACTACACGAGAGAGAGAGAGAGAGAGAGAGAGAGAGAGAGAGAGAGGGCCGGGGCTCAATCGCCCGAATACCGAGAGTGAGAGTGAGAGAAAGGAGGTACTCACAATTACACGGCGGTGCCGGGGGTCGATCCGCTCTTGGACGCTACAATCGTCCTGGCTATCCCAAGGGTCGCCGAAGGTGACGGTCGGGCTCTGGCGGCAGATAGACGCTTGTCCTGCGCTCAAGTCGCACGTGGATGCACTAAGCGGGAGTCGTAAAAGTATATGGACGGACCGGGGCGAAGGATCGAGTGGCTCGGTCGGGTGCTACCGCAATACTACCGATCTAGACGTGCGCGATAACGAAGGATGGTCCAGTCCTTGGCAAGACGTTGTCATATTTGATAACGCATGATCAATGGACCGGCAACGTCGCAGGCGGGCGAATACGCGCTCTTTCCCTCTAAATAAGCCTATTCTAAGGCACTCTCTCGCTCTCTCTCTCTCTCTCTCTCTCTCTCTCTCTCTCTCTCTCTCTCGCTTACCCAGTGTCCGCTGGTGGCCGCTAGAACATAATAAGTATTAGTACATGTAAATACAGCATACGCCCGGAGAGGTAATAACGTGCGTATTATATATGCGACCGTTATAATATATATATTCATGTACAAATTTCAATTGAAATAAAGCACGATTTTTTTGCATCATAAGCTGTTGATTCATAGCTGTTGTATACAATTATCGTTCCTGGATCCAATTCGACAGTAATTTGAATTTTTAGAGTGAAGAATTTTGTAGTAAAAAATCAGCTTAAAATATCGAGATCGGGCTCCAATTTTGATATTTTTCGTGCTAAAAGTCATGTTTGAGTGCTTATCCGAAACATTTTATTTTATTTTATTTATTTTTTTTTAAATTGTGGCAATATGAAAATTTCAACATAAATTTTTCTTTGTTTAACAATTTAGTGACGAAAAAAGTTAATTTTGCATTCGGAAATACATGTATTTTGATGTAAATTCAATTCTAATTAACATTTATCTGTGCCGTTTTTTATAAAGTGAGTAACAAAGAAATGTACTACGAACCATCTAAACACAAGTGCATTTATAAAGTTTGTTTTGCAATAATAACAATGTTCTCGGGCAGCTCAAAAGTCGATATAAGCTTAAGGGTACTTAAGGGTTATATTCAGTAAGTTACTTATAATATATTTGAACAGTAAAATAAGTTCTTGTACGAACTTTTTGATATGGCACATTTGTACTCCCTGACTCCTGGACTACACCCAAATCATTACAATACATATCTAAAGCAGATTGAATATGGGCAGAGTGCCATTCAATGTTTGGATATTAAATTAGTCTCCATGCAGAACAGTGATGAATAATAAGATTTTAGGCTTTCGAATACTGCTCAAAACTTGATATGTATTTTTGTATTACTCCTGAATATATACTATTATTTCATAGGTTATTTAAGCAATAGGAAATAAAATACTCCTCCAGCAAATATCAGCATAAATTGTTACCATAAGTAATACTATGGGAAGTGGCGAATAATACATAGGGTATTAATATTCATTAATTATTTTAACAAAGAACAAAGATTTGAAAAATAATTTGTTTAAGTACAACCTAATAAATTTAATAAAAACCATGAAATTAGGCTAAGCATGGAATGATAATTCCTATTTAAAAAAATAGATTTATATGAGTTTATTCATTTTTAATAAAAAATAAATTTCTAAAATTTGAGCATAATTCCTGACGCGAAGGTCTAATGCTTTCCTTGTAAGTATTGACGACATGTTCTATACAATTATATATATAAATATATATTGTTTTCTCAAATAATTCTTAGACAGTATTGGATTTTCATATTAACGAATATTTTTAAATTTTTCAGAAATTTCGGTGCCAAATGTGCAAAATGCAGTCGTAGTATTGGTTCAGGTGACTGGGTCAGGCGCGCAAGAGATCGAGTATATCACTTAGCTTGCTTTGCTTGTGATGCCTGTTCTAGACAGCTTTCAACTGGGGAGCAGTTTGCTTTAATTGATGCAAAATTGTTATGCAAGGCTCATTATTTAGATGTTGTAGAAGGAAATAATACGTCTTCTTCTGAAGATTGTGATTCTGAGCATAGCTGCAAAGGAAATAAAACAAAACGTGTAAGGACCACTTTTACTGAAGAGCAGTTATCAGTTTTGCAAGCTAATTTTCAATTAGACAGTAATCCAGATGGTCAAGATTTAGAGCGTATAGCGCATGTTACGGGACTTAGCAAACGAGTAACACAAGTTTGGTTTCAAAATTCTAGAGCTCGACAGAAGAAACATAGTGGAAAAATAAAATCACAAAATGATTGGTGAAAATCGATGTCCCTACGATGAATGTCATCATAATACCTTACTTTTAATTTTGTGAATATAGCATCCAAGATGTATCTATTCGATTGGAATGTACAGTAATAATGTAATTTACATAGTTTTGACAGAGTTAGTATTCAGTTGGTATAGTATAATATTTTAAAAATCGAATCAATTTGCCACTTTTTTAAGTTATTTGGAAAGCGTTAAATTTATATAAAAAATTTGCTTAAAATATTTTTTACATGAAGTAAATTTTGATTCGAATTTAGTAAATTTATCAATTATTTAGAATCAGAAACAGTACACTGAACATATATTTTTAATGTATGTAAAAGAATCTTGAAACAATGTAAAAATTGTAAAGTATATTAGATCAGTATTCATTTAGCTACGAAATAGATAAGTTATATTCAGAACTTAAGTATAGGTTAATAACTTTCAAAAACAAAACAGTATTATTATTCTTAAAAATTTGTTATAATGTAGATTTATAACTCTTTTTTACTTTAATTACATGTACAAAATTTTATTTAATAAAGTAGTATATAAAAATGGAAATCAAGAACAATTTCACATAATAATAATAACAGTTATTTAATATTGGAAACGTAAAATAGAATTTTGGGCAGAAAGAATGGACCTACCCACCGAAGTATAGTTTTTTGAAACTTTATTTACGCCGAATTTTTGAAAACATTATAGCTTTCCTCTTCATGGCTAAAACTAACTACTAATGTTCATCGCTCTTCAAAGCCGAGTTAGTAGGCAGTCAGAGCAAAAGAGAGAACGCCACTTCCCTCTTTCTCGAAGGCCAAAGATATTAAATGGTCTGCTCGAGGCCGTCAGATATTGTCGACAACCTCGAGAATGAGGGAAGCGACATTCTCTCTTTTGCTCTGTCGGGCTACTGACTCGCTTTTAGAAAGCTATACACATTAGTAGTTAACTTTAACGATGAAGAGGAAAGCTATAATAGTAGATATGCTATATAGTCCGGGAGTCAGGGAGTTCAAAACCTTATTACCAGGAAGTTCGTGCAAGAGTTTATTTTATCGCTGAAATATGTTGGTAGCCACTTACTGAAAATAGCCCTAAAGTCTCGACTTCGGACCCGATCGGGAACATTGTTATTATTGCAAATTAAGTGACAAAAATGCATTTTTTTTCCGTTTTTCTTAATTAACTTTTTTGTTACTCAATTTACGCAAAAACAGGTAGGGGCAAAAGTTGATCAGCATTGAATTTTCTATAAGACACATATATTCCGAAATGCAAAATTAATGTTTTTCCCGGCTAAATTGTTAAATAAAAAAAATTTTTTTTCAATTTTCACATTGCCATGGTTTTTGTGAAATATGATCTTTATTTATCGGATTAGCCCTCAAAGATGACTTTTAGTACAGACAACGTAAAAATTGAAGCCCGATCTCGATATCTTAAAATGGCGTCTTGTTGCAAAATTATTTAGCCGAAAAGTTCAAATTGATGTCCAATTCGATCCAGGAACGATAATTGAATCAAACTATGTTTAATCGACAGCTTACGACGTAATTAACAAACGGTAAAAATAAATTTTCTTAATATTAATATTTAGCAACATTTCTAATAAAAAATTTTTTTTATTTCGGTCAATTTTGGAGTGAGAGAATCGCGGCAAAATGCATCTTGAAGTACATAAAAAACCATGAATTTTCATATAAATTTTGTTAAGATCGGACCAATAGGAGCCGAGATACAAAAATTTTTTCAACCAACGATTACGCCGAAACTACTTGATATTTCAAGTTGAAATTTGGCACAGTGCTTGCTGAAATCATACTCTAAATGATTACATTTTACCCAATAGCTCTACATGCTTTAATTCGTCTAAAACGACCGACGAAACATATGAATTCAGCGCGCGCGGCCGCGCCGTTGCTCCGGCCGAGCGGCGCGGTGGTGGGGGGAAAGCCGCGCGGCGGTGAACAGAATTCATACACCTTAGTTGCAATTTGATTATCTCGGTAACCAAAGCTACTATTGCAATAAATTTTTTTTTCATTTAACGTATTTTTTTCTCAGCTTTAACGTCATACTAATTAAGTTATCATAGGCACAATGCAAATACCGCAAATTACCAATTCTATTGAAAAAGAATCTTTTTTGGCTACATACACAACCTTTGTACGCATGCATTGAACTGCTATACTCATAAAAATATTTAAATTTATCATATAAAGGTTGGGTAGCGTAATATATGCCATTAAAGGTTGTGTATGTAGTCAAAAAAGATTCTTTTTCAGAAGAATTGGTAATTTGCGGTATTTGCGTTGTGCCTATGATAACTTAATTAGTATGACGTTAAAGCTGAGAAAAAAACAAGTTAAAAGAAAAAAAAATTTATTGCAATAGTAGCTTTGGTTACCGAGATAATCAAATTGCAACTAAGGTGTATGAATTCTGTTCGCCGCGGCATTCCCCCCACCACCGCGCCGCTCGGCCGGAGCAACGGCGCGGCCGCGCGCGCTGAATTCATATGTTTCGTCGGTCGTTTTAGACGAACTAAAGCATGTAGAGCTATTGGGTAAAATGTAATCATTTAGAGTATGATTTCAGCAAGCACTGTGCCAAATTTCAACTTGAAATATCAAGTAGTTTCGGCGTAATCGTCGATTGAAAAATTTTTTGTATCTCGGCTCCTATTGGTCCGATCTTAACAAAATTTATATGAAAATTCATGGTTTTTTATGTACTTCAAGATGCAATGTGAAAATTGAAAAAAAATTTTTTTTTATTTAACAATTTAGCCGGGAAAAACATTAATTTTGCATTTCGGAATATATGTGTCTTATAGAAAATTCAATGCTGATCAACTTTTGCCCCTACCTGTTTTTGCGTAAATTGAGTAACAAAAAAGTTAATCAAGAAAAACGGAAAAAAAATGCATTTTGGTAACTTAATTTGCAATAATAACAATGTTCCCGATCGGGTCCGAAGTCGAGACTTTAGGGCTATTTTCAGTAAGTGGCTACCAACATATTTCAGCGATAAAATAAACTCTTGCACGAGCTTCCTGATAAAATCCTAGGACTCCCGGACTAATAGGCATACCAAACTTATAGGCATTCCAACTTACCCTCATTGTTGAGTTGGGAGCGAACTCACGCCCTCTCCTAAGATATCGAGTTAGTAGGGATTTTGATCTTCCAGATGGAGGAGGTAAATTTTTAACTTCTCATGAGTTGGTAAGCCTATAGCTTTTTCTACTGTTTCCTACATTTTTTTATAAGAAACATCAATTGGGATGCCCCCCCCCCCCCCGAGTCAATAGTAGAAAGAACGAAGGCTCGAAAAATTTCGTCACTATCTGTTTTCATCTACGAGCAAATGCTTAGCGCAGATATAGACATATACAGACTGCGAGTATGCCCCCTCTCCAGATTCTCCAGACGCTCAATGCAGAGAGGTATACTGCGTAAAGACTATGAGATAGGAAAATCCGTGAGTGCAAGTGAGATACATTCCATGTAAGAATGCACCTACGGCCCAGCACTGGCCCAATAATGGCAGACTCTATAGCAGTACTGACAACCAGTACTTCCCCATTATTGGACCAGTATCTAAATGATAAGCGCGGCCCAATACTGTAGTAATTTACTGGAATATTACTGGAGACGACTACTGTGCCGTTAATGCAGAATAAGGAAAATAAAATATATACAAAATTATATATATGTATCTGTGTGTATGCGTGTGCGTGTGCGTATCCGTGTGCGTGTGTGTGTGCGTGTGTGTGTGCGTGTGCGTGTGTGTATGCATGTGGTAATGGAGTTTGTTCTCTTTCTCGAGTAACTACGCGACGAGCGAAAAGATAACGACGAGAGGAGAAAAATACGGAGGACTTCTCCAACACTCATTCAAGGGCGAGAGGAGGAACGGGCGTAAGAGGACATCTAACTCCGGTGTTGCAACAGCCATTCAGATTCACCCAGGGCGTTCTATACGTTCATCATCGAAGAGCGGACGTAGATGATGGACCGGCGGGGCTTCGAGCATTTGATGCAGCAGGACCAGCGTGATGGCTGCTCTCCCAGGAACGTAGGAAGCAAAACGGCGACTTCGGCGCTCTTAATAACAGGCGTACTGCAAAACCAAAGGCCTGGGCAGACGGATATACTGAGAGTTATTATGTACTCCATAATTTGCGTTTTACCTCAGTCGTACGCGAATTATCTGTGTGAATACTGGCTACCTGTTGTAACAAGCATTCGAATTTCGCTGCTATCTGCTCCAGCATCGATAATAATTGAAAAGTCGAGCGCACATACGTAACGGTCGTCGATGCATGGGGCGATCGAGCCTGTTGCGGTACGAGAGCGCGGGGCCGTCGTTCCAAGTGATCCGACCAATGGGAGCGCGCGCGGAGTGGCGGCACGGGAGAGCAAAAGCACGAGCCGGCACTCTCCTGTCCCGGCCGCTCCAGCTCGGACAGCTCACCGCCTGCTTCCTTGGGATTTCTTTGTGAACTTTGTGCTACCTTTACTGTGCTAACTTTGACGTGATGGATCCTTTTGGCGTGAACAATAGGACTTGGATATGGATAAGTTCAGTAGGTCGTTTCGTACTTAAAAGCTAAGTTTCCCTCGCGGGCATTCGTGCAGTTCCGTACGGCTTTCTCTACGCGGAAGTCCTTTGTTCATCGAGGACATTAACATCGGCGCGGCTAACTCGGTTATCTTCGGCGTCTCTTCTTAGTTAAGTTAATAATAAGGGAGAATTTCTGCGAGTGAGTGATACCTCGGGCTACCTGTCGAGTCGCGAAAGTACCTCGGTATTAGGAGCTTCGGGGCTACCTGTGTTGTATTGTCGTGAGTGAGATTAGTGAGTGTTGCGGACAATTACGTCGGCGAGTACAAGGGGGACTCGTCCGACGTTCGCAAATAGGCTAGAGGAGCGAGAGGTGTTGCAAGTCGTTGAAACGCTGACAGGCTCTCAGCCTAGCGTAGATTAGGCAGGAGCGATCGGGCAAGGAGCGCGCGATCGCGACTATTAGGTTAAGTTTGAATGATCCGGTCGCAAATACCACCTCCGCCTAGTTCCCGCACTGACGCTGAAGGACAGCGTCTGGCGCCTACCGGGATATTCGAGGAGAGATTCCCGGGAACAAGGCCGATACATAACATTCGGTCTTGCGAAATCGAGTGTTACAATATATATATTGCGATGTAGCAATAATTATTGCCGCTGACCGACCGCGTGCGGAACGCAGAATGTGACGTATCAAGTCACACCTGTGCGACCTGCTGGCGTTCGAGAGAGAGAGCGCAGCCGGAAGCAAAATAATAGTACGCGCTCGCGGTCACATGCATAAGATACGTGTTGGAGAGGGAGCGAGAGAGAGTATGAGTGAGCGAGAGAGTATGAGGGGCGTGCGAAAGAGCATCGAGCGCATGAGAGAGGGAATGATCGCACGGCCTAGAAAGTGGGTGAGAGAGAGAGAGAGAGAGAGAGAGAGAACGTGAGTGCGAGAAAGAGAGAGATAGAGCATGGAGCGGAAGAGTACTGTACAGTCAAACTGTATAGTACTATTATAGTGGTTTTAATTCACAGCTATAGAGGCATGGCGGTTGATACCTAGGAATTACTAATTGGTATTAGGGTTTGTGTGCAGTGATTCATATATCAGTATAGAGGATTTTGAATATCGTGCGCTTTAATGATTATCTTTAGGTGGAGCCACTGGATGGACATCGATTCTGCATGATTGATCGATACTGATAAAGAGGGCGCGAATTAACATATCAATTAAAGGATATAGGGGTCAGTAATTTAACTTTAAGCCAATGACCAAATTAGAATTAGAATTAGAAAAGCGGGCGCTCGAGGTTATCACCGATAGAAGGATAAATTAGTGGTGGTTTTCCAGTAGACCGATAGAGGATTTATTTCAGATAGACGACCAATTGAGAAATTTGGTGGCCGAGACGATGCTTCCGTGAAGAAAGAGATCGGGTGGGAAAATGCGGCATCCTTCTTTGAGCGGAGCATCGACCTCGCAACTCCTGAGCCGAACTCTTGAATCATCAGCAGCTATTAGTAGTTTTCCCGAGCAGTATCGCCATTTTGGTAGTTCGAAGTGTGAAAGGAGTCATCTTGGAGATTTTTCCCTTGGAGTGAGAAGAGGATCTTTTGGTTGGAGGACTTTTGGTAGAGAATTGTACAGTAGTTCTGTTGGTGCTTGTAGTGGATATTATTGGTGAGGAATTATTCTAAATCTTGATTTACTGATATTTGTTGGTGAGGAACGAAACACGGGACGATAGAAGTTGGGAATTCGTCTCGTAATATAGCGGTTTTCAAAGGACTTGCTAGAATTCCCATTTGATAATTTTCTCGGGTTTAGAATCATCGTAGAGGATTTTTGCGGCCCTTTGTCTAGCATCACCAAGGCATCTCCCGTTCGTAATGTGGCCGCTGGCCCATGAGCATATTAAAATTCATTAATATTGTTGCTAAATGTTTTGTAAAGAAAGAAGTTTACAATATTGTTTCGGAATAGGTTAACATTAACTATTTGTGTTATTAATTGTATACCCAAATCGCTACCACCTTCCCGCTTTCTCACCTTTTCAGGATCTCACGAGCCGGGAGAAGGTGTCAGTCGCGCACAAATAAATTAATTGTACACTAACTGGAATCTGCGTGCGGGCGCCACATCGGGAAAAAGTATAAAAACTCATACTCGGTGGTGTTTACAGGCTCGAGCATTACCGGCAGGTAGCCAGTAAGAGCGAGAGAGACAGATAAAGCGAATAAGAATGCAAAAGTGGAGACACGCGACGAGCCCCAGACGTTATTGAGAATAGGTGAAGGGCTGCGGCTCCGTTCACAGTAGGCGTGCGAGCGAGGAGAAAATACACTGTAAAGAAAATGTGAAGGAAATGTACAAGCGCAGCCAGACTTAGGAAAATACTCGAACAACAGTCAGACAGACAGAACGAGTCAATACAAATATTGCGCGAGAGCAAACTAATTGTTACGAAGGCGCAAGCGAGCAAACATACGAAATCGTGTAAATGCGTGATTCGTGAAAATGAGCGATCTAGCGGAAACGTCATGCATGCGAGCGAGATAGTGAGAGACGCCGCGGCTGCGAAGAAGCAGAGAGCAACAGGTAGATGAGTATCCTCAGGGACAGTGAGCGAGTAAGAACAAGTATGGTGTAAGCATTGAACAAGACGCACGTTTAGCTTGTCCACGATTCTTTGTTGTGTTGAAAGCTATTACCGCGAGAGTTTGCGCCACGCGTCTTTCAGGGCACGAGACATCGCAGTATGAGAAGAAGAGCAGATACCGAATTACAGCCAGGTAGTCAGTTTATGTAGAATTTATGAGAGCGCGCAACATTACGGTCAGTCATCCGTCAGCTGGACAGTAGCACGTACGTGTTACCACCCCCCTCTCCGTTATTCGATTTTATTCAATAAGTTCCGGACAGTTAAAGCATAAATCCGTGTTTTTTGTTAGTTTTGTTATGTTTAAATTATTTTGCGTGTATATTCCCTATCCCTCTTTCCCGCATTTCACAACTCCGGGTAAGGCAGCCTCAACTACCGCTGAGCAGTCGGCAAAGCGAGTACAACTGAACCAGGCGTCCAACAACAAATTATTGTATTATTCGTGTGTTCGCGTTAGAGATTCGTCATAGTTTGGCAAATAATCTACAACGTCACATTGACGCCCAACGTGCGGCGAAAAAGAATAGGGAAAAGTAATGTTATGTCCCACCTACACTCTCACCTCATAGGTAGGACATGTATTTGAGAGAAGATAGACTTTTTAATTGTTTGCCAGTGAAAAAGCAGATAATCTACTCATGGACAGATTGCGGCCAATCTATAGAAAAGCTCTAAAACACAAGAAGATACTGACTTACCATGATATAAAAAAAATATTGCAAGGAAATGCAAGATGAACTCGAGCATGAGGCCAGATACGCACCATCGCCGCCAGCAGAAAAGTCAAGGTTTCCAGCAGCAGCATGGTCAACAATACCGAAACCGAAAGTTGCAGCTACAGATGAAATAGCAGAAACGTCACAAGAACCGGCTAAGACAACGAAAAAGAAAAACAAAAAGAAGAAGTCAGCAAAAACAGAAGAAGTACAGACAGAAACGCAAGTTAAACCACGAAAATTCTGTGCAGCAACTCAGTAAAACCAAACGCTACAGACGCAGCAAAAACCGCAACAAGCTTTCACACCATCATTAAGCCAGCAAGTTAACCAATCGCAATAGCAAACCCAATACTATGGGCATTGTCATCATGCCAAACGGTAGGGCACAGAGCAGCTGAATGTCCGAAAACACAATGCTACAATTGCAAAAAATACGGACATAGAAAAAACGCATGCAAGTACCCGATAAAACCGACAGGCAGGTGCCAGGTGTTCGGACAAGTAGGAGCACCTTTCAGAAACTGCATCAACTGTATCAAGCCGAGAAAACTTTCACAACAACTGCAACCTAAGATAACACCAGAGCAATCATGCCAGATATGCGGGCAGAAAGGTGCAACGCTACGTGACTGCACTAACTGTGAACACGTCCGGAAAATTTTAGGAAATGGTCAGACGGAGGCGGCAAAGAGGCAGCCGACCTGTCGCTTCCAGAAGTATGTAAATTTTGGCCACAGTCAGACAGAAGCTCGACAGAAGAAAAAAACTACAGACAAAAGAGATAACAGTGAGAAGAGGAGATGACATTGCCAGGCAACAATCAGACTCTATTACAAAGAAGGAAGAAAAACGAGAAGACAAAACAGGAAATCACGTTCAAGCAAGCATCGCCAAAGACGCGGAATCTAAGCCAGACGGGACGCCAGCTGCAGCAATGTTGAGTAGCGACGAAGATACAAAGCTTGAGCGATTCAATGTGATACGAGCAACTACGCTATCGGCGCCATTCTCACTCAAGTGTTCGACGACATTCACATAGTCCATCGAAGCGGCACAAATCATGTCGTTCCCGATACACTATCTCGGATGATCAAGCCCGAAATAGCATCCACAACAAAGATAGAAGACAAATGGTACATCAGACAGAGAAACGAAGTTGAATGAAACCCCTTGCATTACCTAGAATGGCACATAGACGACAAAAAATTATATCCACACAAAGAAGACCCTATGCTCGACCCGATTACGCATCCAGACGAAGGTTGGAAGTTAGTAGTACCTGAGGAAATGCGAGAAAGAGTTTTAAATACAGCACATACAGAAATATCTGCCGGTCATTATAAAGGATGCTTCTATCGCTCGATATTTAGAATGTAATAAGACATCTATGCATCTCTTCGAGCAACATGATTTATTAAATGTGGATTTAGTTATTCGGCCGCTGGCCCATGTTTTACTTAAAATCATAACTTATATGTTTGTCTTCGTGAATTTTTAGACAGGAAATTTATAATATATTTGAGTTTATGTGTTCATTCTAATTTTTTCTGTTTTATTATTTATCTCATTAGCCCTATTGCTGCCGAATTTTCCCAGCGTGTACCCGTTTTTCCGTTTTTCAGGACTCTGGACTCCGAGAGTGAGAAACAGCCGTTGAATAAATTATTTTTGTACACTAACTGGAATCCTCGAGCGGGCGAGGCAAATTCCACGTTAAAATACGTACATACATAAATATATATATATATATATATATATATATATAAAAATACATATCTATATATGTATATGTATGTATGTATGTAGGTATGTATGTATGCATGTATGTATGTATGTCTGTATGTATAACGCCCCCCCCTAATAAATACCACCACCAAGTTAAAATAATTTTTTTCATAATTTTTAGACCCCAAATTGTTGTGTTTTTTGCTAGGATTCCAACTTGACATGTTTTTCGTTGGGAGAATTAGACTTAACATGTTTTTCACAGGGATAATACTACCTGACATCTTTTTCGCAGGGATAATACAACTTGACATGTGCTTCGCTGGGAACCTTGATTTGACATATTTTTCGCTGGAAGCGCTGTTTTGATTTTTTTTTCGTTTAACATACTTTTCGTTCCGAGTTTGGTATAACATAGTCTGCGTACGAGGTAGCGAAATAATCTTAAGGTAATAAGTAGATTAGATCAGTTCAGATACGTAAAAACCGGTTTTGGAAACTCGTTTTTTGTGTATTCTGAATTCTAGAGATATCGAATTTTATGACAGAATCAAATAATCTTCAGTTAATAATTAGATCAGACCACGTATGTAAAAACCGGTTTTGAAAACTGGTTTTTTGTGTATTCTTGGAGTATTATATTACACACGACCTGTATTTATTTAAGTATTCCTTTTCAAATAGAGTTCACACACAAAAATAAAAAAATTCTAGAGTTATCGTATCGAATTTTATGACAGAATCAAATAATCTTCAGGTAATAATTAGATCAGATCAGTTCATGTATGTAAAAACCGGTTTTGAATACTGGTGTTATGTGTATTCTGGGAGTATTATATTATACACGACGTGTATTTATTTAAGTATTCTTTTAAATAGACTTCACACACAAAAATAAAAAAATTCTAGAGATATCGAATATTATGACAGAATCAAATAATCTTAAGGTAAATAAGTGGATTAGATCAGTTCACGTATGTAAAAACCTGTTTTGAAAACTGGTTTTTTGGGTATTCTGAATTGTAGAATTATCGTATTGAATATTATAACAGAATCAAATCGCCACCCTGTACGAAGACTATGTTCTACCAAACTCGGAACTAAAAACATGACGAACGCTTAATCCCCGTGAAAAACATGTCCGGTCCACTCTCCCAGCGAAAAATATTTCAAATTGATATTCCCCGCGAAAAACATTATAAGTCCGATTCTCCCAACGAAAAACATGTTAATTGAGGGTCTAAAAATTATGAAAATATTATTTATTTATTAATTATTTATTATATATATATATACTGCGACGTAGCAATAAATATTGCTGCGTCGTGATTATTTATTGCGGCCAGCTGACTCACTCTCGGCACACTGACAGGCCATGGAGCGGAGCCAACGCTCGGTGGAGCTCGCAGGAGTTGCCTCTAACCGACCGCGTGCGGAGCGCAGGATGTGAGCTCTCGAGTCACACCTGCGCAGCACGTCGGCGCTCGGGAGGGGGCACGGCAGGAAACGAGACGGCGGCGCGCACGCGGTTACATGCATGCGGCTGCGTGTAGAGGGGCGGGCGTGAGTGTGAGCGTGTGAGAGAGAGAGAGAGAGAGAGAGAGAGAGAGAGAGTCGGCGTGTGCGGGAGAGAGAAGTTGGCGAGAGTGGGAGATGAGCGTGTGCTGGATGAAGCGAGAGAGTATGCGGCGTGGGAGAGCGTTCTTCATTATCGGCCGTATTGATTGATCGAGAGGGCGCCTGCTCCCGGGCGATCCATATATGCTCAATATAGAGGTTTTCTATTTACAGGAGTATAGGGGAATAGAGGGATAGTGAGATAACGTTTGGTTTCCACTATCGACTAGCATGAAACATTAAGGTTGTTTTCCAACTAATTCTTTAAGCTATTCTATGGATTTTGAAATTAGCGCGGCTGTTTAGTTCTATATTGAGGGAGCCACCTTACGGTTATCGATATTGATTAATTGATTAAGATCAATAAAGGGGGCGCGGAATTTACATATTGATGAATGATATAGAGGGCGGTAATTGATTTATTAGCCAATGGGAAAATTAGAAATAGAAAAAGAGGGCGCTGGGAAATTTCATAGATGAGTGACGAATTAGTAGTGGTGTTTAAATAGGCCAATTGCGAATTTTGGAGGTTTCTAGGACCAATGGAAATTTGCCAGCCAGGACGACGCTCCCGGGAGGTAGGAGGCGAGGTGGGAAAATCGCGGCTTCTTCCCCGAGTGGAGCGTCGTCCTCGTTCACTCCGTTCCTGGATTCTCGGCTGATTAGTTTGTTTTCTCTTCGGTGCTTAACCAGTTAGAGTATTATCCGGGACTTCGTGTGAATTTCTTGACGCCATCTTTCCGTCTTGGAGGATTTTGGTTCCCGGACCCCTGGAAGTCCAATCTGGATTAAAGTTGGAGGCTTGGTGGCATCGATTGGTTTTCTTTTGTTCTTTTATTGGTGGAATAGTGGTAAGATATTAATATAAATATTTATACGTTTTTCCTTCTGGTGGTTGGTAGTCGGGAAACCTTAGGTAGTGGCAATCTTTTTCTTTCACAGATTCGATAGATAATTTCGGGTTTTCAGTTGGAAATTGACCGTTGTCCCTTTTGAATCATAAATATAGAGTCACCGTAGATGAATTTCGCGGCCCTTTCCCTTTTCTAGCAAATCCAGCACCAGTTACTGTGGATTTAGTTATTCGGCCGCTGGCCCATGTTTTACTTCAAATCATAACTTATATGTTTGCCTTCGTGAATTTTTAGACAGGAAATTTATAATATATTTGAGTTTATGTGTTCATTCTAATTTTTTCTGTTTTATTATTTATCTCATTAGCCCTATTGCTGCCGAATTTTCCCTGCGTGTACCCGTTTTTCTGTTTTTCAGGACTCTGGACTCCGAGAGTGAGAAGCAGCCGTTGAATAAATTATTTTTGTACACTAACTGGAATCCTCGAGCGGGCGAGGCAAATTCCACGTTACAAATGGCGCCCACCGTGCGGCTATCTTAGCGGAATTTTTTTTTTTACAGCAGTGATTTTGATGGACTTGGAGGAGATTTTGAATTTGTAGCCGACATTTTGAAGGACTTGGCGGTTAACGGTAACGGCAACGGTACTTGCCGCCATTTTGGACGCGTCGCGTCGGTTGAATTTGTTTTTCCTAAGTTCTTACATGGTAGCAATAGGGTTTGAATTTTAGGCAGGATTTTTTTTTTGTTTTATGTTGTGGTACTTTTGTGGTTTTTTTCCTCTAATTATTTTGGAGTTTTGCGTTGGCGGAATTTTTTTTTTCCTACCCAAGTTTATTTGGGAGGGCCCACCTGTTAGTGTTGCGCACACACACACACCACACGCATTAAATATTATTATTATTTTATTATTATATGTAATATTGATGATATATTTTTTTTTCTTGTTTCGTGTGGAGGATTTTTCTTTCAGGGAAGTGTTGTGGTTTATTTTCAGGAAGATGTCCATATACGGGAATTTTTTTTCCCCAGTGTAGAGGAAAATTTTATTTTTCAGGAAGATATCATTGAGGTACTCGTGTAGTGGAATTTTCTTTTTCTTCTTACAGGAAGATATTTTGTTCTGTGGAGGATTTTCTTTTAATTTTCAGAGGTATTGCACTTTAGTGCACGGGTACAGGTTTTTCTTTCTATTTTAATTTTTTTTTATTGAATTCTATACATTTCCCTGTAAGTGTGTGTGTGTAGGTAGGGTCTTTTGTTTTAGTTATTTCCCCAAATTATTTTTTTTTTTGTGATTTTTGGCGGAATAGATAGAGGAATTGCGGCAGAATGTCTACAATGGAGGAAGAATATAGACTAGAGATGAGAAGATTGTTGAAGAATAGGAATCTTCGTGCGCGTATGCGGGCATTAATTACTACAGATTTATCAACGATTATAGAAGATTTGGAAAAGAGGAAGTTGACGTTGGGGTCTGCTAGAGAGCTGGCGGAGAGGCTCTTCCGAGCTCAGTTACTGATTGATGGCTACGAGGACGTGCCGTGGTATGCTGACATTGATGAAAATGAAAGTCTATCGCCAAACGGACAATTATTAAAACCAGTGTTGGAAATGGCGGTAGAAGACCGCGTGGAAATAGATCCACCGGTAGTAGTATCAACAATAGAGGTCACGGCAACGACTACGAGCATAACTACAGTAATATGTGAAGCAACAGTAGCAACGACCTTGCCGGGGTTAGATGTGTATTATTCCGGACCTTCTGCTAGAGACCAGTATGTGTTTAAAGAACCTCTATCGGCGCATGTGAATTCATCGACGTCAAACACGGGAGCGATTCCTAGGACGAATAGTTTTAAGAAGAAAATTGCGGTCGAGGAAAGTCAATACGTGATGACGCCAGAAGGAAAAAGAAAAACTTCACACAGAGATAGAAGGATTTCGGTAATACCTGGTATGGCAGATTTTTATTCTGGAGCAATAGGAGGTGTCCGGAATATACCGTTGACGACAACGGCAATGAGTGTGGCGAATACTTCAATGGTCTTTTCTGTACCGTACTTGGAGTATGGTGGTGCTGGAGGTAATTTTACATCAGCTAATAATAGGAAATCTGCGGATAATTTACCTGATTATACGGGAAATAATCAGGAATTGGAAGATTTCCGAAGCAGGCACGATGGATCTAATAGCGGGGAGGATGATTTTCGACGAAATAGAGATTTTAGAGATTATGGTGGAAATGATGATAGAGCATTTAGGCATGGGAATTTGGTAAAAATTCCACAAAGCTAGTGTCAGAAATTTCATGGAACAGAGGACAGAATTGTGGCAGAAAATTTTATGGCTCAGCTGGAGGATTGTAAGGCCAGCGAAAATATACCTGACGAGAAAATGTTAACGGCTGCAGCTTGCCTATTTACAGGGGTAGCTGCGAATTGGTACAGGGTTAAAAGGAAAGAGGTGCTGTCATAGAGACAATTGTTGTTGGCATTTAGAAATCGATGCATTGGTGAGATCAGTCAGAGAGATATTTATAATGATCTATTGCGGAGAACGCAGGGAACGTCGGAGAAGATAACGGCGTTTATAGATTGTTTTAAATACATTGTCGATCATTTGGAAAATCCCCCAAATCGCTTAGAATTAATAGGTATGGCATATGAACGAATACGTTCAGAATATCGCGATTTTATGGTGAATTTGAAGATAACTTCGTTGGAGGACATAGAGAGATATGGTCGACAGTATGAGCAGCACAAAGAAATTAACGAGTATCGGGAGCCTCCACCTGCGATGGAAAAGATGAAACTTCCAGGTGCAAGCTACATACCGAAGGAGGCGGAAAAGAAACCGACTAAGGTAGTGGCGATGGAGGAAATGACTATGAAGCCGGGTAAGAGTAAAAATCAAAAGAAATCGGGTTCTGGTCAAGCTCAAGCGTCGAATATTGGTATTGGTGAATCGACAATAAAGGATCAAACTAAAATAGAGGGGTTAATGAATCCGAATTTGGAGAATTTTAACCAGCAAATACAGAATATCCAACGTCAACAGCAGCCACCGCGACAGATGCAGCAGCAGCATCCACAACAGGTGCAGCAGCAGCAGCAGCAACAGCAACCTCGAATGTGGAATAATTTCGGCAATCAAAATGTGATGGGGCAAAATGGTGTTAATCCGCAGCGTGGTGGGAATTCTCAGAGTCAGCAAGGCGATAATAAGCAGCAAGGTTCGAGGAAATGCTACGCTTGTGGGAAAGAAGGTCATTTTGCCAATAAATGTCCGGACACCAAGTGTTATAAGTATCAACAAATGGGGCATAAAGCGAATGGATGTCCGATGAGAGTTATGTTGGATATTTATTGCCAATTATGCAATAAACCAGGAGTCACAATCAGAGAGTGTCCGGACTGCGACATTTTGAATAGATTGGGAAATGGCAGTGCGGGGGCTCAGCGCAGTTCCCTGCCCTCCGCGAAGCCATAGGAACTGCTTCTGGAAATAGTGGAGGATTTATTGGAAATAATAGAGGTAGTGGTTTTATAGAGGATAATAGAGGGAATCATGAATCTGTTACTTCCAATGAATTAGGTGGTTCACGTAGTGGACAAATTGGAAAGGAAATTTCATCTAAAACGAAAGCAAATCCATCGGGCAATATTTCTCCAGGTATTGCGATTGGTGGAGAGATGAAACTTGGAAGGACTAGTGTCGATAGGGATAGTGAGAAGCTTCAACGGATGCTGAGAAAGTGTGAAGAATCTACAGCAAGTCGTGGGAGCAATGGAAGTAGTGATGAAAGTAGTGTGAATAGAGGAACTGGTTCTATTTGGAAGAAGAAGCAGTTCAAGAAGAAGAAGGAAAAGAGTAGTAATATTGTGAATATTAAGACTCGTACAAATGGAATAAATGTAATTTTGACTGATGCGCCGTCGATTGAATTGCGTGAAAACTCGAAATTGGTAGGGAAGAAATTGATGAACTGGTCGGAATATTTGAGGGAAGCACGTCCAAAACAGACTATAGAGGACAAGGCTATGGATCAAGATATTAACCGGCTGGTTAATGGTAAATATTTGTTGGTAGAGAAATCATCTGGAGGCTCAGTGAAGGATCCGTCGTTGGAGATAGTAAAGGATGTCTCTAAAGGAGCTATTCCTAAGAACAATACTTCATCGAAGCGATGGTTTCAGAAAAGTGTGGAGGAGCCGAATTTTGATTTAAGGTGGCGGTTGCCGAGTCCTGTCGATAATTCGCGAGATCTGCAGGAGGATGGTGGGAAGAGGATGTGTGGAAATTATGATCATAGTTCTTCTGAACCGTTGGTAACTTCTTTCCGAGATGTTCAGAAGCAAGTGGACAAATTTATGGAAAATCAGAAGATGAATGAGTTAAAGCAAAAGAAGAATAAATTTCAATTAATTGCTCAAGGTGCGGAAATTACCACTAGAGAAAACAGGAATTTTCTTTCGGTTAATTTTGGAGGAAAAGACTATGTAGCATTAGTGGATAGTGGAGCTATGGTGTCATTAATTAAGTCACATATAGCTGAGAGATTTCCTTCCAAGATGAGTAAATGCAATAAATTCATTCGAGGAGTAACTGGAGACATTATCCCTGTAAAGGGGAGCATGAAAATTACTCTAGAAATGGATGGTGTATCAAAGGTTCTGGAATGTATAGTCATGGATGAGCCAGGCCATGATATGATTTTAGGTATTAATTTTTGTAGAGGTTGGGAAATTCAAATGAATTATAAGAAAAATTTATGCAGAATTTCTGGTGGAATTTGGCATTCTTTTGATCAGGATGGTAATTATGGGAAACCTTCTTTGATTGCGGAATGTGCAGGTCTATCGGAATTGAATGTAGAGGAACATGATAGGATTTTGAAAATTGTGAAAAAATATTTACCAGAGGATCCGCCTACACGATTGAATGCTACTACTCTAACGGAGCATAAAATTGTGTATTTAGGGGATGTTCCTATTAAACATAAATTTAGGAGGTGGTCTCCGAGGCGATGGAATGCTGGAATCAAGGAAATTGAGGAAATGTTAAAAGCTGGAGTCATTGAGAAATCGGATAGTGATTTTAGTAGTGCTCCAGTAATTGTGTTTAAAGAAAATGGTGAAGTGCGTTTTTGTATAGATTATCGAGACGTCAAAGATTGATCTGAAGAAGGCCTATTTTCAAGTGCCTATGGAGGAAAGTAGCAAGAGATATACCGCATTTGCAATGCCGGGTAGTGGATTATGGCAATTTACACGCCTCCCATTTGGGCTTTCGAATGCCCCGGCCACTTTTCAGCGTCTGGTTGACTCTTTATTTGGACCGGAATTTGAACCACACATTTTTGGATATTTGGATGATGTGATAGTGGTAGCGGACAATTTTGAGGAACATTTGAAATGGTTGGAATTAGTATTGGAAAACATTACGGAAGCTGGATTGACGGTGAACAGAAAGAAATGTGAATTCGGCTGTTCTATAGTCCGTTATTTGGGATACTTGTTGGACAGAAATGGTCTCAGGCCAGATCCTGAAAGGATTGCTCCGATTATGGATTATCCAGCGTCAAAAGACAAGACTCAACTTAAAAGATTCTTGGGTATGATTGGCTGGTATAGTCGTTTTCTAGAGCATGACGCCGAGATGAAGGTGCCGTTATTGAAGAATGTTAAAAACTTGAAGGAATGGAGTTGGAGCGATGAGCAGCAGCATGCTTTTGAGGATTTAAAGTTAGCATTGACTAATGCTCCGGTGTTAGCTCGTCCAGATTTCTGGAAACCATTCACGATTCAGTGTGATGCCTCGAATTTCGCGATTGGGGCCGTTTTGACTCAAGAATTGGAGGATGGAGAGCACCCAATAGTGTATCTCAGTAAAGTACTGTCATCTGCAGAGAGGAACTACACTACTACCGAGAAAGAATGCTTATCCATGATATGGGCAATAAAGAAATTGAGGCCATATGTGGAGGGTTATCCATTTAAGGTGGTGACAGATCACAGTGCTCTAAGGTGGTTGCAGAATTTAAAGGATCCAACTGGTAGATTGGCCAGGTGGGCTTTGGAACTGCAGCAGTGGGAGTTTGAGATAATTCACAAAAAGGGAGCTCTTCATCATGTTCCCGACGCACTTTCTAGAGGTTTTAACATAGAGGAAATGAAATTGGTTATAGAGGATGTCAAGGATGAATGGTACATTCAGAGAATGAAAGAGGTGGAAGAAACTCCAATGAAGTTTTCATCTTGGAAAGTGGATAATGGACTTCTATACAAATTTAGGAATGATCCACTGTTAGATCCTATTAGTTTTCCAGAAGAAAGTTGGAGGTTAGTGGTACCCTGTGATTTTAAACAGGAAGTTTTGGTGGAAGCACATTGTAATTTTACGGCTGGCCATTTGGGATTTGAGAAAACCTATGATAGAGTGGCTAGAGAATATTACTGGCCAGGTATGTGGTATGTAATCCGAAAATTTGTGCAAGGATGTGAAGTTTGTCAAAAATACAAGTCTGTGCAATCTGGACCTATGGGCCTTATGGGCAATCGTATAGTGGAGCGTCCATGGGCGGTGGTGGCGGCAGATCTTATGGAATTTCCATTAAGCAAGAGTCAGAACAAATATCTTATAGTATTCCAGGATCTGTTTACCAGGTGGATTGAAGTTAAGCCTGTGCGGAAAGCTACTGGCCAAGCGATGGCTAAAGCATTTGAGGAATTAATTTTATTGCGGTGGAAAATACCGGACTACCTGTTGACAGATAATGGCAAAGAATTTATTAATAAGACTTTGATGGCTACTCTGGAGGAATATGGGGTGAAGCATGTTACCACGCCACCGTACCATCCTCAGGCGAATTCATTAGAAAGGAGTAATCGAACGTTGAAGACCATGATTTCTTCATATGTTGGAAAAGACCACAGATTATGGGATCAACATATAATGGAATTGAGGCATGCCTTCAATACGGCAGTTCAGGCAACGACGAAAGTGTCTCCGGCGTTCATGAATTATGGAAGGTAGCCTCAATTAATGAAGTCATGGCGGAAAAGTGTGGAGGATAGAGGGAGTGTAGTGGCTATAGATCCGGATTTGTGGAAGGATAGGATGAAGAGGTTAGATGCGTTGCGAGATTTAGTGGGAAAACATATTGAAGAAGCCCGCGTTAAACAAGCTGGTCATTACAATCGTGGTAGAAAACCAGCAGAATTTAATGTAGGGGATTTAGTTTGGAGGAAGTTACATACACTGTCAAAAGGTGTTGATGGGATTTCTTCTAAGCTTAGTGGTAAATATGATGGTCCATATCGCATTATAGAAAAGAAATCACCCCTTGTATATATTTTAGAAACTAAGGATAAGCGGAAGAATGCTAAAGTTTTCGTTAACGAGTTGAAGAAATATATTGCTCCCAGGGGTAGGAATTTTTCCTTTTCAAATGGCGGTGTGGTGGTTACCGGAAAGTAGCGGATTTCACATTGTGGCGGTTGTGTTGTCCGAATTATGGTGGTAGCTTTTGTTTTGTCTAGTAAGTTGTTTTGTCTGTGACGTTTTGTTTAGAGGGGGGGAAGGTCGGAATTAGTTATACTAATTCCCATTGTTTCATATGGTTTTTTGTAGAAATGGCGGATTACACCCCTTCCTACTCAGATGAGCTGGAGAGGGAGATTCTCCGGGAGATGGAAGCGGAGCGCATCAGGGAGCAGCGCCGCCGTGGTCGCCCGGTCAGCGATATGACCCGGACGGCCGATTTGTGGGCAAGCCGCATGGAGGAGTTGCGGTTGGCGGAGACAGCCGACCGCAAGTGGTCCTTGGGCCCGGCCTCAGGAGCTCCCAAGATCCTTCGGCGTCCACACTCTCTAATCCCTCAGCCAGAAGTGGTTGAGGTGGCCCCGGCCAGGATATTATACCTCCCTGGGGAGGTCGGGAGCGAGCCAGGAGAGAGTGTGGAGGCTCGGGAGTCGAGGGCAGCGGTGGAGGAGTTGGAGGCCCTAGTGGACTTGCCTGTGGAGGAGGTTGCTGCTCCGGCGGCATCTGTAAAGGTAATAGATAGATAAATGGATAGATAGACCGATAGGTAGAGGAGTAAGGGGATAATATTATTTCACTTTGTTTAGGTAGCGGATGTGGAGGACATGGTGGAAGTTGGGGAGGAGGTAGTAACCCTCCAGGTTACTATCCCTAATGAGCGGGCAAGGAGGCCGGTGACCAGGGAACCGGAGGCGCGGCGGGATTCGTACCCGATGTTTAGGGGAGCGAACGGGAAGCGACGTCGCTATAACCCCCGGCGGCAGTTAACCCTGGATGATTTGGAGTCCACCAATGAGCTGCCGCCGAGGGGTCGGTCCCCGTCACCACCAGGGGTGCCGACACCCGTTCCTCCCCATGAAAGATTTGGGTATGTGCCCATTCCTTTCTTTAATCCGGTTGAGGCTCGTGCACGCTGGGAAGCCGAGCTCAACCGGCCCAAGAAGACTCCGGCGTGGACTGGTAAATAAATTGATTATTGTAGAGGAATTTGGGAATGGTGGGGTAGATTTGGTGGTTTATTTTTATTATTTTGTTTCAGTGGGACAGTCGCGCCGTGAGGAGCGGATGGAGGAGCCTCCGAGGGTGCAAGAGTGTACGGGGGCGGTACCGCGGATTCCCGCGAGGGGAGGCGCACCCGGTGGGGATCACCGGCTAGGTCAGAGGTGTTAATCGATCGTGATCGACCTATTCTCTTTGGGGCCTTGTTTGGAGAATTGAGGCCGATTCCGACCGACCCGGAGGTCGACCCTCCTTTCGGGTCGTGCTTCAACTGTCGAGGTCGAGGGCATCGTTGGGAGCGATGCCCCAGAGAGAAAAGGCGGTTCTGCTTTAATTGTGGCCGGTTGAATACCGACCTAGTAGATTGCGCGCGGTGTGGGGAAGCCCACAGAGTGTATCTGGAAGCGCGTGCTAATCCAGGTCGCTCGGGGGTAGCTCCTAGAGCTCCAGTGTACCCTCGGAGGGCTACAGTTGAGGTAGAGGACCGAGCCTCACCACCTTCATACGAGGAGGCAGCCAGGCAGGCCCGGATGGAGGGAAGACCGAGGAGGGAGGTACACTCCACTATCTCTTCCGCCTCTCCTGTCACCGTGGCAGCCGATCAGGGAGTGGGGCCGGATTATTTGGAGGCCATTCGGAAATTGGCGGAGGCGCCGGCCGGGGTCCGGGCTTTATTGTTGGCGGCGTTGGCCACAGGGCCACGTTAGTTTTTTTTAATTAATAAATAGTTTTTTAATTTGAAAGGATGAGTTTTGTTATTTCATTTAGTAGACAAGTTTATTTATTTGGTGGGTTTTGTGGTGGAAATTGAGGATCTCCGTCGTTTTAGGTCGGCATATATCTATGGAGGTTTTCTTGTTTTTTTTCCGGTGTTTCAGGATTCTGTTGGCTTGTAGAGGTTATGGAGACTTATGGAGGAAAACTTGGATATCCAGGTATATCCAAGGTTTTGTGGGGGGTATTGCGACGTAGCAATAAATATTGCTGCGTCGTGATTATTTATTGCTGCCAGCTGACTCACTCTCGGCACACTGACAGGCCATGGAGCGGAGCCAGCGCTCGGTGGAGCTCGCAGGAGTTGCCTCTAACCGATCGCGTGCAGAGCGCAGGAAGTGAGCTCTCGAGTCACACCTGCGCAGCACGTTGGCGCTCGGGAGGGGGCACGGCAGGAAACGAGACGGCGGCGCGCACGCGGTTACATGCATGCGGCTGCGTGTAGAGGGGCGGCCGTGAGTGTGAGCGTGAGAGAGAGAGAGAGAGAGAGAGAGAGAGAGAGAGAGAGAGAGAGAGAGTCAGCGTGTGCGGGAGAGAGAAGTTGGCGAGAGTGGGAGATGAGCGTGTGCTGGATGAAGCGAGAGAGTATGCGGCGTGGGAGAGCGTTCTTCATTATCGGCCGTATTGATTGATCGAGAGGGCGCCTGCTCCCGGGCGATCAATACATGCTCAATATAGAGGTTTTCTATTTACAGGAGTATAGGGGAATAGAGGGATAGTGAGATAACGTTTGGTTTCCACTATCGACTAGCATGAAACATTAAGGTTGTTTTCCAACTAATTCTTTAAGCTATTCTATGGATTTTGAAATTAACGCGGCTGTTTAGTTCTATATTGAGGGAGCCACCTTACGATATAGAGGGCGATAATTGATTTATTAGCCAATGGGAAAATTAGAAATAGAAAAAGAGGGCGCTGGGAAATTTCATAGATGAGTGACGAATTAGTAGTGGTGTTTAAATAGGCCAATTGCGAATTTTGGAGGTTTCTAGGACCAATGGAAATTTGCCAGCCAGGACGACGCTCCCGGGAGGAAGGAGGCGAGGTGGGAAAATCGCGGCTTCTTCCCCGAGCGGAGCGTCGTCCTCGTTTAGACCGTTCCTGGATTCCCGGCTGATTAATTTGTTTTCTCTTCGGTGCTTAACCAGTTAGAGTATTATCCGGGACCTCGTGTGAATTTCTTGACGCCATCTTTCCGTCTTGGAGGATTTTGGTTCCCGGACCCCTGGAAGTCCAATCTGGATTAAAGTTGGAGGCTTGGTGGCATCGATTGGTTTTTTTTTGTTCTTTTATTGGTGGAATAGTGGTAAGATATTAATATAAATATTTATACGTTTTTTCCTTCTGGTGGTTGGTAGTCGGGAAACCTTAGGTAGTGGCAATCTTTTCCTTTCACAGATTCGATAGATAATTTCGGGTTTTCAGTTGGAAATTGGCCGTTGTCCCTTTTGAATCATAAATGTAGAGTCACCGTAGATGAATTTCGCGGCCCTTTCCCTTTTCTAGCAAATCCAGAACCAGTTATTGTGGATTTAGTTATTCGGCCGCTGGCCCATGTTTTACTTAAAATCATAACTTATAGGTTTGCCTTCGTGAATTTTTAGACAGGAAATTTATATTAAAATTTGAGTTTATGAGTTCATTCTAATTTTTTCTGTTTTATTATTTATCTCATTAGCCCTATTGCTGCCGAATTTTCCCTGCGTGTACCCGTTTTTCCGTTTTTCAGGACTCTGGACTCCGAGAGTGAGAAGCAGCCGTTGAATAAATTATTTTTGTAGACTAACTGGAATCCTCGAGCGGGCGAGGCAAATTCCACGTTACAATACGTACATACATATATATATATATATATATATATAAATACATATCTATATATGTATATGTATGTATGTATGTATGTCTGTATGTATGGCCCCCCCCCTAATAAATACCACCACCAAGTTAAAATAATTTTTTTCATAATTTTTAGACCCCAAATTGTTGTATTTTTTGCTAGGATTCCAACTTGA
This sequence comes from Philotrypesis tridentata, assembly GCA_018906965.1. NCBI lineage: Eukaryota > Metazoa > Arthropoda > Insecta > Hymenoptera > Pteromalidae > Philotrypesis > Philotrypesis tridentata. The sequence continues at coordinate 27,547 of JACCIB010001000.1, read as the reverse complement.
CATGTTTTTCGTTGGGAGAATTAGACTTAACATGTTTTTCACAGGGATAATACTACCTGACATGTTTTTCGCAGGGATAATACAACTTGACATGTGCTTCGCTGGGAACCTTGATTTGACATATTATTCGCTGGAAGCGCTGTTTTGTTTTTTTCGCTGGGATTAGCGTTTAACATACTTTTCGTTCCGAGTTTGGTATAACATAGTCTGCGTACGAGGTAGCGAAATAATCTTAAGGTAATAAGTAGATTAGATCAGTTCAGATACGTAAAAACCGGTTTTGGAAACTCGTTTTTTGTGTATTCTGAATTCTAGAGATATCGAATTTTATGACAGAATCAAATAATCTTCAGTTAATGATTAGATCAGACCACGTATGTAAAAACCGGTTTTGAAAACTGGTTTTTTGTGTATTCTTGGAGTATTATATTACACACGAGCTGTATTTATTTAAGTATTCCTTTTCAAATAGAGTTCACACACAAAAATAAAAAAATTCTAGAGTTATCGTATCGAATTTTATGACAGAATCAAATAATCTTCAGGTAATAATTAGATCAGATCAGTTCATGTATGTAAAAACCGGTTTTGAATACTGGTGTTATGTGTATTCTGGGAGTATTATATTATACACGACGTGTATTTATTTAAGTATTCTTTTAAATAGACTTCACACACAAAAATAAAAAAATTCTAGAGTTATCGTATCAAATGTTATGACAGAATCAAATAACCTTAAGGTAATAATTAGATAAGTTCACGTATGTAAAAACCGGTTTTGAAAACTGGTTTTTTGTGTATTCTTGGAGTATTATATTGTAGACGTCCTGTATTTATTTAAGTATTCCTTTTCAAATAGAGTTCACACACAAAAATAAAAAAATTCTAGAGATATCGAATTTTATGACAGAATCAAATAATCTTCAGGTAATGCCGGCTAACCCTGGCGGTGGCATCGGGCCTAGAGAGAGAGGAGGGGTAGCCGAGCGAGCTGATCCGAGGCCCGATGGCTCGACCGTGAAGTGAGTGGCGACTTCCCCCTCTCCCCCGAATCCTGCGAGCAGGAGAGGGGTGAAGATCGGAGAGACTTGCTCGGGCTAGGCCAAGGCGAAGCCGCAGCGGACTCGCCAGAGAAAATCCGTCCGTCTTTTCGACACGATCACGGTTCGCGACGACCTCCTGGTCTCGGCATACTTGGTTTATATCGAGTTATCGAGAACTTATATTCCCCGCGGGGACGCGCCTGAAAATTGTATAATTTAACATATACGCGATTTGTGCCATCTACGATTGTTTGTGAAGAAATAAATAACCCACATAGCAGGGAAGCTTGCGAAAGCTTCCCACTGAAAGTTACAATCAAATTTCCATTGGAAGCTTTAGGTAACCTTCCCAAAAGGTTCAACAAAGATCCAGTAAGCTTACTTTGAAATATTACATGAAAAGCATCCATTAAGCTTACCAGAAGATTCCATTGTAAGTTTCCATGAATCATAATTTGTAATATTACATGAAAGCTGTCCTAAAACTTCCGTAAAGCTTACACGGAAGAGTACGTAGTACCTTCTAGGAAACTTACATGTAAGTTTACTGGAAAGTAACGATGAAACTTTCAAAAAGTTTTACTCTGCAGTTTTACATGAAAGCTGTCCTAAAACTTCCGTAAAGCTTACACAGTAGAGTATGCAGTACCTTCCAGAAAACTTGCATGAAAGCTTACTGGAAAGTAAAGTTGAAACTATCAAAAAGTTTTACTCTGCAGTATTACATGAAAGCTTCTCTTAATCTTCCGTAAATCTTACACGGAAGAGTACACCGTACCTTCCAGGAAACTTACATGTAAGTTTACTGCAAAGTAACGATGAAATTTTCAAAAAGTTTTACTCTGCAGTATTACATGAAAGCTTTCCTAAAACTTCCGTAAAGCTTACACGGAAGAGTACGTAGTACCTTCCAGGAAACTTGCATGTAAGCTTACTGGAATGTAAAGTTGAAGTTTTAAAAAAGTTTTAATTAGTAGTATTACAGCAGAGCTTTCCTAAAGCTTACGTACAGCTTATATGGAAGACTACGTAGCACCTTGCAGGAAACTTACATCCAAGCTTGCTGGAAATTAACGTTGAAGTTATAAAAAAGTTTTAATTTATAGTATTACACGGAAACATTCCGAAAGTTTACGTAAAGCTTACACGGAAGAATACGTAATACCTTCTAGGAAACTTACATGTAAGTTTACTGGAAAGTAAGGATGAAACTTTCAAAAAGTTTTACTCTGCAGTGTTATATGAAAGCTTTCTTGAAGCTTTTGTAAACCTTACACGGTAGAGTATGCAGTACCTTCCAGAAAACTTGCATGAAAGTTTACTGGAAAGTAAAGTTGAAGTTATAAAATAGTTTTATTTTGTAGAATTACATGAAAGCTTTCCTAAAACTTCCGTAAAGCTTACACGGAAGGGTACGTAGTACCTTCTAGGAAACTTACATGTAAATTTACTGGAAAGTAAAGTTGAAGTTATAAAATAGTTTTAATTTGTAGTATTATAGGAAAGCTTTCCTAAAGCTTTCGTAAAGCTTATATGGAAGATTACGTGGCACCTTTCAGGTAACTTACATCTAAGCTTACTGGAAATTAACGGTGTTCCATTGTTTTACTAATATTTTTGCAAGTTATGAGCAGTATTTGCATCACATTAAAATTTCCGTTTTTTCATTGCAAGTTATATTTGTAATTTCAGTATAATGCACGATTACAACATTTATGCAATATAGTCGCAAGCTTGTTCAAGGTTATAAGCATGTTGAACAAGTTTGTAAAAATGTTGCACAAATGTTACAATCGTGCATTGTGCTAAAATCACAAATATAACTTGCAATGGAAAAACGGACATTTTGATGTGAGGCAATATTGGGCAGAATTACGCCACATAGTATGGAAGCTTTCTGAACCTTCCCAGTGACAGTTGCAGTCAAGTTTCCCAAGAGAAGCTTCCGGGAAGCTTAAAGAAAGATTTAATAAAGATTCAGCAAGGTTACTTCGGAATATTACATTGAAAGTTTACATTATGCTTCAAGGAAGATTGTGTTGTAAGTTTCAAAATGTGTGAAATTCAAAGTATGACGTGGAAGCTTTTTTAAAGCTTTCCTAAAGCATACTGGAAAGAATCCATTCGATGTTTCAAGAAAGTTTCACGGAAGGCACCAGAAAGCATTTCCGGAAGATTCATTATAGTAAGCAAGAAAATGAAATTTAAAGTTTGACATAGAAGCTTTCTTGAAGCTTTCCTTAAGCATACTGGAAAAATTCCATCGGATCTTTCAAGAAAATGTCTGGGAAGGGTCCAGAAAGCATTTCTGGAAGCCTCACTGCAGTAAGCAAAAGTATAAAAACCACAGAATGACATCGAAGTCTTCCTAAAGCTTTTCTAAAGCGTACTGGAAAAATTCCTTCCGATGTTTCAGGAAAGTTTCGGGGAAGGGTCCAGTAAGCATTTCCGGAAGCTGCATTAAAGTAAGCAAAAATATGGCATTTCAAAGTATGATCTGGAAGCTTTCGTGAAGATTCCCTAAAACATAGGGCGAAGATTCCATCCAAAATTTGAAGAAAGTTTCACGGAAGACTCCTGTAAGCGATACCGGAAGAAAATGTCTCAATTTGAATCATTACGTACAAGCTTTCCAGAAGCTTTACCAAAGATTACTTAAATATTATATGTGCCAAATAATAAGATTTAATCGATCTTATATAAAACAAATGCAATATTCATATACATCCTGAACCCTTATATACTCAAAATACCTTTAAACTCAAATTAAACATAAATAAATGAATTATTCCCTGGAGGGGGCGATGATCATATGTAATTTTCAATATGATCTTCACAATGATGTCATTCGTTAAGTGATCTAGATGGATGTTCAGTAAACTTATGAACCCTGGTTCGAATCCAACCTCGGGCAAATTTTTTTTATTTTATTTTTTTAAATTGTAGAAACTGATGAGTATGAAATTATAAATTAAAAATAATAAGAAATAACGAGAATTTATATTTTATTAATTCAAAGATATAGTTGATATGGTCATATTAATCAGCGATTAATAAATCATGGAACATTTTTTATCTGGAAACAGTAAGCTCAATTTAGGGTCCAGTAAGCATTTTCGGAAGCTGCATTAAAGTAAAAAAAAATATGACAATTCAAAGTATGATCTGGAAGCTTTTATGAAGTTTCCCTAAAGCATATAGTGAAATTTCCATCCAAAGTTTCAAGAAAGCTTCGTGGAAGACTCCTGTAAGCGATTCCGGAAGATTCGTTACAGTAAACAAAAGTATAAAATCCAATGTTTGATGTGGAAGATTTCCGTAAGCTTTATTTAAGCGTATTGGAAAAATTCCATCGGATCATTCAAGAAATTATCGGGGACGGGTCCAGGAAGCATTTCTGGAAGTATCACTGAAGTAAGCAAAAGTATAAAAACCACAGCATAACATCGAAGTCTTGCTGAAGCTTTTCTAAAGCGGAAACATTTCTTCCGATGTTTCAGGAAAGTTTTGGAGAAGGATCCAGTAAGCCATTTCCAGAAGCTACATGAAAGTAAGTAAAAATATGGCATTTTAAAGTTCGATCTGGAAGCTTTCGTGAAGTTCCCCTAAAGCATACGGCGAAATTTTAAAGTATGAAGTGGAAACTTTCGCATAACTTCCCTAAAGTGCAGAGCAATGATTCCATTCGACGTTTCCAAAACATTTTGGGGGAGACTCCTGTAAGCAATTCCGAGAACTTCACATGAATAAGCAAAAGTATGCCATTTTACGATATAATACAAGATGCATCCGAACTTTCGAGAAAGTTTCCTTTGAAAGTATGACTTTCGAAATATGACGTGGAAACTTTCATGAAGCTTTCTAAAGTGTAGGGCGAATATTTCATCCCAAGTTTCGAGAAAGTTTCGCGGACGGCTCCTGAAAGCAATACTGGAAGCTTCAATAAAGTAAGTAAAAGTATGAAATGTTCAAGTATAAAATGCAAGCTTTCATAAAGCTTCCCTGAGGAGTAACGTGAAGATTTCATCTTATGTATCAAAAAAGTTTCACGGAAGGCACCTGTAAGCAATTCAGGAAAATATGTCTCAATTTGGATCAGTACGTACAAGCTTTACGCAGAAACTTTTTTTCAACCTTTGGATGGAATCTTCGCCGTATGCTTTAGGGAAATTTCACGAAAGCTTCCAGATCAAACTTTGAAATGCCATATTTTTACTTACTTTCATGTAGCTTCTGGAAATGCTTACTGGATCCTTCTCCAAAACTTTCCTGAAGCATCGGAAGAAATGTTTCCGCTTTAGAAAAGCTTCAGCAAGACTTCGATGTTATGCTGTGATTTTTATACTTTTGCTTACCTCAGTGATACTTCCAGAAATGCTTTCTGGACCCGTCCCCGATAATTTCTTGAATGATCCGATGTGATTTTTCTAATACGCTTAAATAAAGCTTACGGAAATCTTCCACATCAAACATTGGATTTTATACTTTTGTTTACTGTAACGAATCTTCCGGAATCACTTACAGGAGTCTCCCACGAAGCTTTCTTGAAACTTTGGATGGAAATTTCACTATATGCTTTAGGGAAACTTCATAAAAGCTTCCAGATCATACTTTGAAATGCCATGTTTTTGCTTACTTTAATACAGCTTCCGGAAATGTTTACTGGACCCTAAATTTAGCTTACTGTTTCCTGATAAAAAATGTTCCATAATTTATTAATCGCTGATTAATATGACCATATCAACTATTTCTTTAAATAATAAAATGTTAATTTACTACAATTTTTAAAACTCATTAGTTACTACAATTTTAAAAAAAATTTTTTAAAATTTGCCCGAGGTTGGATTCGAACCAGGGTTCATAAGTTTACTGAACATCCATCGAGATCACTTAACCAATGACATCATTGTGAAGATCATATTGAAAATTACATATGATCATCGCCCCCTCCGGGGGATAATTTATTTATTTATGTTTTATTTGAGTTTAAAGGTATTTTGAGTAAATAAGGGTTCAGGATGTATATGAATATTGCGTTTATGTTTTATATAAGATCGATTAAGTCTTATCAATGACACATATAATATTTAAGTAATCTTTAGGAAAGCTTCTGGAAAGTTTGTACGTAATGATCCAAATTGAGACATTTTCTTCAAGAATTGCTTACAGGTGTCTTCTGTAAAACTTTTTTGATACATACGATGGAATCTTCACCTTACGCCTCAGGGAAGCTTTATGAAAGCTTGCATTTTATACTGGAAAATTTCATACTTTTACTTACTTTAATGAAGCGTACAGAAATACTTACAGCACTTTTCCATGAAACTTTCTCAAAACATGGGATGGAATAAATACAGTAACGTTTAGGAAAATACACTTGCAAACTTGCCAGAACCTTTTCTAGATATTACTTGAAAGATTCAAGCTGATCTTTCGAGAATCTTTATGAAATACTGCTGCAACCAATTTTAGAAGCTTCACAAAATAAATTAGAAGTTGCTTCTGAGAAGCAATTCATTCAGATTCCGTTAAATTTCCAAACCGACTAAAAAAAGAATCGGGTTTTAAGGTTCAAAAAAACCTTACTGAAACTTTCACTATACTTTTCTGTAAGATTCAGTTATATCTTTTAGAATATTTGTCTGTTAGGTTACTGGAAGATTACAGCGTAAGTTTCAAAATAACTTTAATTATTGGGTGCAAGCTTACCAAAAGCTATATGCAAAACTTTACGAAAAGCTTCCAATAAGACCATTTAAAAGATTTTCGGAAATCTTACAGGATACTTTCCTGAAAGTTTGCTGTTTCAATCTTTTCGAAACTTACAGAAAGCTTCCAGAATTCTTACCACTTAGTACTGATGTGACCGCTAGGTGGCGACCAGTTTTTTCATACCTGTGAGTGGTAAGAATCGATGGCGATTAGTATATAAGACCGTTCAAGATACTGTCTATTAATCGATTGTAAATGGCGTGCGGCGAAATATGCGTGTATAGCGATAATGCGTTTAATTATAAGATTAGGTAGTGCGAGTGTTTATTTCATAAAATAAAAAATGTTAATGTAAATGTTAATTTCAGTGTAAAAGATTAACATCTCATTGCAAGCTTTCTGCAATGGTTCATGAAACATTATTGAAAGTTTCATGAAAGCTTTACCGAAGGTTTGTGGAATATTACAAGAAGCTTTACAGGAAGCATTTCGGAATATTTAATGGAACTTCTCTAGAAGATTGCAGAAAAGTTTCCAGTAAGCTTTAAAGGTCCAGTGAAACCTTCCTGAAAGGTTCCATGAAAGCTTCCGGTAACCTTACTTAATACTTCCTCCAAGCTTACGGTAAGAATTTCAAGATTTTTACTATACATTTGGTAGCTTTAGTGAGCTTAAAGGAACATTCCTGTAATATTTTTTTCTATCTTCCATGGAATATTTAAGGAAGTTTACAAGAAACTTTCCTGTAAGCTTCACCAGAAGCTTCTTGGCAGACCTATGGGCGGACATTACATACTTCCAGGAAGTTTCCAGTGGAATGTTCCTGAAAGGTTCCCAGGAAGCTTCCAAGTAAGCTTCCAAATATACTTCCAGTAACCTTTAGTAAGTCTTCGGAAATCTTAGAATAGTCGTTTTGGAGACTGTCATGGAACTTTTCAGCAACCTTACCAGAAACTTTCGTGTAAGCTTCACCAGAAGCTTCTTGGCAGACCTATGGGCGGACATTACATACTTCCAGGAAGTTTCCAGTGGAATCTTCCTGACAGGTTCCCAGGAAGCTTCCAAGTAAGGTTCCAAATATACTTCCAGTAACCTTTAGTAAGTCTTCAGAAAGCTCAGAATAGTCTTTTTAGAAGCTTTCATGGAACTTTTCAGCAAACTTACAAGAAACTTTGCAGTAAGCTTCACCGGGAAACTTTCGAAAGTACTATGGGCGGACATTACGTACTTCCTGATAGCTTCCAGTGGAAGCATCCTGAAAGATTCCAAGCTTCCATGAAAGCTTTAAAAAAGCTTCCGGAAAGCTTTCATGCTATGTGGGAAAGTTGTATTGTTACACCTCACCTATCCGAAGGCTGGCACATAATTTCTTCCGGTCACCAGCGCATCCATTGCCCTCACCCCCAACATTGGTGCTCCGAGTGAGGAATTTCGAACGCGCGATAAAGGTGACGCGGAAGTGAAGGCGCTCAAGGCGATGGTCGATCGACGCACGAGGCGCCTTCCATCGAGTCGTACAAGAGGGAAATCCAGAGGAGCTTTCGCAGCGAGCCCTACAAAAGCCCACGAGCGAGAGGACCATAGCGCCGAGGAGAGCGGCGAAGATGACCATGCCGCCCCCGGGCGTCTCCAGTGAGGCTCCGCCTGCGAAGCGTTCTCGAGCCCGGGCGGTGAGCGTGCCTGCCGCAAGGCCGACGACGAGAGCCGGCGCTGCCGTTGGAAATCAGGCCGGCGTCGGCGCTAGCAGGACCCGATCATCCACGAGGACCCGGCTAGGCGTTGGAGACCCACCACGCTCGAGCCGTGCTGTCACCGACCGACCTGGGGAGGGACTTGACGAGGGATTTCTAGAACAGAGAGCATAAGGTTGTACGAATCTAGAAGTAGTCAGCTATGAACGATAGCATAAGGCACAACGAAAGTAGCTAACGTCTACCGTCTGTCGTCTGCTATCTGGCCGTTCTGCTATGCTCTCTGTTCACGGCTGACTACTTCTTGCTCTGTGCGGTGCACTTCTAGCTAGTTTCGTTCTGACATATGCACTCCTAGCTAGTTTCGTTCAGCCCTATGCTCTAAGTTCACAGCTTACTACTTCTTGCTCTGTGCCGTGCACTCCTATCTAGACTCGTTCAGCAGTATGCTCTCTGTTCACAGCTGACTACTTCTTGCTCTGTGCGGTGCACTTCTAGCTAGATTCGTTCAGCATTATGCTCTCTGTTCTTAGATTACGACTTTTTGCTCTGTGCCGTGCACTCCTAGCTAGTTTCCTTCAGCCCTATGCTCTCTGTTCACACATTACGACTTTTTGTTCTGTGTCGTGCACTTTAGCTAGTAGCTAGTTTCGTTCAGCCCTATGCTCTCTGTTCACGGCTCACTACTTCTTGCTCTGTGCGGTGCACTTCTAGCTTGTTTAGTACTGACATCTGCTCTAAGTTCACAGCTTACTACTTCTTGCTCTGTGCAGTGCACTTCTAGCTAGATTCATTCAGCTTACTACTTCTTGCTCTGTGCAGTGCACTTCTAGCTAGATTCATTCAGCCTTATACTCTCTGTTCAGAGCTGACTACTTCTTGCTCTGTGCCGTGCACTCCCATCTAGACTCGTTCTGCAGTATGCTCTCTGTTCTTAGATTACGACTTTGCTCTGTGCCGTGCACTCCTATCTTGATTCGTTCGGCAGTATGCTCTCTGTTCACAGCTGACTATTTCTTGCTCTGTGCCGTGCACTCCTAGCTAGTTTCCTTCAGCCCTATGCTCTCTGTTCACAGATTACGACGTTTTGTTCTATACCGTGCACTTCTAGCTAGTTTCCAATGATTCAAGGCCACGCCCCTCCCAGTGAGGCAGCGCGGACTGAGCGCATCAGATATTGTAGCGTATATATGGCCTGAGAGCCACTACTTTGCGATCAGCGAATCAAAAAGAGCGTACATGCCGATTGAAACAGAGAAGATCACTGAATTACGTAAAATCGGCGACAAACTAACATCGGTAAACCCCGAGCCCGTGCGCGAGATCGCAGCGAATGTCGCATGCGAGATAAAGGTTGCAGCCAACATCACGGTAAAAGCAGTTAGCGACTGCGACGTCAGGCTATGTCAAATGCGCGACACGTTCTGGCTGAGGCTACACAAGCCGAATGCATGGTTGTACTCCACATTTAAGGAAGAAAACCTATACATTCAGTGCCAGCGCGCAGAGCAAGTGTCAGCTACCATCAATAATACAGGCATAGTGCGTCTAAGACCGGGATACTCCGCGCATACGGCGAACGCACACCTCACAGCATCGCGCGAATTTTCAACCGAATCCGAGGGTATCATATTCGAGCCCCTCGGGTTCGACATTTCGCGCGCACTGCTGGCAGTCGACAAAGACGCGGCCAATGACACAAACCTGAAGAATGCAGTGAAGGAGATCGTGCAAGGCCGCGCAGAAAATTCCCACGGCTTCAAGTTCGGGAGCCTCCAAGACGCCTCGCCACTAAAAGATATTGTGGCAAAAGCACGCGCAATAGCAACACGGCAAAATTCAGAACTGTAGATCAGGAACAGCATGTATTCATGTATCGTCGTGGTCCAGCATCACGAGCTGGGCCATGAGCGCAATCTTCGTCGGCTTAATGCTAGCAAGGATAGCACATAGGAAGTGCAGCGCGGAAAATTTAATGGCACAGCGAGTGCAACAGCAGCAGAACCAAATAGAATTGGAAAGACTGCGTAAAATTATAAATAAACAAAATAATTCAATGATGTAAAAAACAAAATCATAAGACCGCGAGTTTGTACGGTAAGCAAATAATAGGGTTATAAGGTTATAGAAACAAGTAATAAAATCCAGTCGAGCAATGTTTTTTAAGCACCGCGCAAACAGAAGAAAACAAACTTATAACGGTAACGACGAACAATTAAACAAGCGCAGGGCGGGGGTAACGGATTATGATTGGGCCAGGGAAGGAGTCAATTAGCCGAGAAACGAAGTATTTGCTATGTGCGTTTATTAATAAAATGACAGGTAATGGGTGGACTCGAGTTATGGGGACTCGCTGTCAGCAAGGTACCGCGACACGCGACTAGGGATCAAGTCGTTCGCAGCTGGACTACCCGGATCGGAGGAGCAGCAGGCGCCTTCCTCACCCTCAGAAGGGGGACGCACGCCGTCGACCAGGCATATACGGACGACATGCCGGGCCCAGCACATAGGGCGACGGCAGACTAATGTCCGCTGTACTTCGTCATGGCGACGGTAATAGGCCAACCGAATGCTAGCCTCCGGCGTAGCCGTGAAGCCGGAAACCAGATCTTCTGGCGAGGGCTCTGGAGCCACATTACCTTTACGCCAGGCGATGACATTGGACACCTAAAAGGGACAAAAATTAGCAACTAGCTTAAACACACGGATTAACAAGCAAAAAAAAGTAAAGAAGTACAAAAATACACAGGCATAAGGAGCATCGGATACTCACCACGCCACAAGGGCACGGAACATATACCATCTAGTAATCACGCGGGTCAGCTAAATAATAAAAGTGTACACCGCCCGTCCAGTCGTGGTCCGACAGCGAAGACACCTGCGGTCCTATAATACGACGGCGTCCTACCTGTAAAGCACAAAACATAATGAGTAACGTGTAAATAATGCTGACGTTAAAAGCAAAAGGGTAAAACTACTTACGACGAGGCAGTGCCCCGAAGAATTGGGGCACATAACTGGAATTAACTGTTCACCCTCCAGAGTGCCGGTGGCCGAAATGGCCCATTGGTTTTCCCCAAGCAGCGGCGGCCCATAAAGTATGGGAATGGTCGACGGCTGAGTGTGATAAGTCATCGTGATACACTGTAAACGCAAGAAAAAGTAAGTAGAAAGAAAAAGTCGGTCACCGACGGTCGACAAAGCAGGTGACTGCAGCATCGACAGAATAAACAGCAGCTGACATATAAACAAAAACAAAAAGAGCGCGAAATTGTTAAGTATAGCGTTGTATCGCTCCCCTCACTATATAGGTATACGTAAGTATGTAGGTATGTATGTGTGAATGCTCACTGCTAATGAGAGAGCTTTATGAGTGTGACGCATGATCGACGATCGATTTTTTTTACTTAACGTACTTTTTATCACTTATAGTACTTCTTTTCCCCTACAATTTCGTCTAAAGTTCGTTTCTCGAAGTTACATAGAACTCGAGATATATCGATTTGAATAAAAAGGTGGTTTTTAGTTTATAAAAAAAGAACGGATAAACATAACCTAAAAAACCCGACGCGAAAAGAAAGGTAATAAAAAGCTTCTTCAAAAACACTACTGTCAATACATATTAGTTTATTCGGAGATATCGAAAAACCGAGAAAACTGAACTTCAAAATTGGCTGAACTTCAAAATTACTATGTGACCGTTCACCGCCTAGCGGCCACCATGTATCATTACGCCGTACACCGACTACCGTTTCCCATCTCACCAAGTACTGTCTTCTGTTTACCATTTGTCGTCTTGACGTTATCCGTTTACCGACTACCATCTCACTGTGTACAGACGGTACACGGCGAGACTCTCCGTTCATCGTGTCCCGCTTCGCCATACACCGTCTATCGTCTGCCGCCTCTCCGTTCAACGTCGACTGTCTGCTGTCAGCCTTCTCGCAAATCTCCGTATACCGTTTGCCGCACCACCGAGTGTCGTTTAACCATCGACCGTCAGGTCGTTCACCGTCTCGCCGTTCATCGTCTCCCGCTTCGCCATACACCGTCTACCGTCTGCCGCCGTCCAACATCCACCGTGTACCGTCTCACTTTTCAACATCTACAGTCTGCCGTCTGGCCGTTCACTGTCTTGCCGTTCAAAATCTCCTGTTTCGCCATACACCGTCTACCGTCTGCGGTCTCGCTCTTCACCGTCTACCGTCTCACATTTCAACGTCTATCGCCTGCAGTCTCGCCGTTCGTCGTCTACCGTCTGCAGTCCGCCGTCAAACGTCTGCCGTCTGCCGTTTGCTATCTAGCCGTTCTGCGTCTAACGTTTCGCCGCACATCGCCCATCGCCTCGCCGTTCGTCGTCTACCGTCTGCCGTCTGCTGTCTGGCAGTTCTGCGTTTACCGCTTCGCCGTACACCTTCTACTATCTCGCTGTTTCACGTCTACCGTCTACCATCTCGATTTTTCACGTCTACCGTCTGCCGTTTCGCCGTTCACCGTCTACCGTGTGCCGTTCATAGTCTCCCGTTTCGCCAAACACCGTCTACCGTCTCTCCGTTCAACATTTATCGTCTGTTTTCTCGCCGTTCACCGTCTACCGCCTGCCGTCTGCAGTCTGGCCGTTCACCGTTTACGGTCTGTCGTCTGACCGTTCACCGTCTATCCTCTCGTTGTTCAACATCTACCGTCTGCCGTCTTGCCGATCACCGCCTGCCGTCTCACTTATAACGTCTACCGTCTGCCGTCCGCCGTCCAATATCTACAGTCTGTCGTCAGGTCGTTCATCGTCTGAGATCCGCTATCCAATATGTACAGTCTGTCGTCTGGCCATTCACCATCTCGCCGTTCATAGTCTCCCGATTCGTCATACACCGTCTACCGTCTCGTTGTTCAACGTCTATCATCTGTTGTCTCGCCGTTCACCGTCTACCGTCTGTCGTCTGCAGTCTGGCTGTTCACCGTCTACGGTCTGGCTGTTCAACGTCTACCGCCTGCTGTCTCGCCGTTCACCCTACGCCGTTCACCGTTCGCGCTACGCCGTGGAATCATCAAATTAATCCGTGGGCCACCGTTTGAGGATGTGACATTACGGTAGAACAGTTGGCGCTTCTACGAATAAATTTGAGAGCACCGCCACGGTGTGACGACGTGTTCTTACTCTCAGTGCATAAGGGGGTGCAACGCTGCTGATTAGTGGTTTCTTTAGAGAGAGTGAGATAGAAAAAAGGCCAGACGGTAGATGGTGACCGGTGAGACGGCAAACGGTGTACAGACAAATGGTACACGGTTAGACAGCACACGGCGAACAGCGAGATGATACACGGCAGATGGTACACGATGAACGGCGAGACATCAGACGGTAGACGTTTAATGGCGAGACGGAAAACGTTAGACGGTGAACGGCGAGACGGTAGACGATAGACGTTGAACGGAGAGACGGTAGACGGTATATGCCGAAACGGGAGACTATGAACGGTGAGACGGTGAACGGCCAGACGGCAGGCGGTAGACGGTATACGGCGAAACGGTAGACGGTGAACGTCCAGACAGCAGACGGCAGACGGTAGACGATAGATGTTGGATGGCAGACGGTATACGGTGAACGGCGAGACACCAGACGGTAGACGTTGAACGGCGAGACGGTGAACGGTCAGACGTCAGCCTGTAGATATTGGATGGCGAACAGCAGACGGTAGATGATGAACGGCGATACAGCAGACGGCAGACGATAGACGTTGAACGGAGAGACGGTAGACGGTGTACGGCGAAATGGTAGACGCAGAACAGCCAGACAGTAGACGGCACATGGATGGACGGCTAACGGTATACGGCAAACTGCGAGAAGGCAGAAGGCACATGGTTAGACACGATGAACGGCGAGAAGGTACATAGTGAGATGTTAGTCGGTGTACCGAGAAACGGTAAAAGGAGAACGTTGAGATGGCAAACGGTGAACAGAGATATGGTGCAACGTTAGACAGCACACGGTAAAGGGTGAGATGACACACGCTGATTAGTCCGGGAGTCAGGGAGTTGGTGCATGTTTCGTGCTTAATAATTGGTTTAGCGAGTGAAATCGTTAGATAACAATATGCTGAACGTAAAGTAAAAAGTGTGAGAAAATCGGAGCACTGGAACATCATTATTATTGCAAAATAAACGAAAAACATGCATTTTTTTTTACTTTTTCTTGAATAACTTTTCTAATATTCATTTTATGACAAAAAAGGTAGACGGGCAATTTTATTCAGAATTAAATTTTCTACAAGATAGACTTGGTCGTAAATTCAAAATTAGCTTTTTTAACTGCAAAATTGTTTAAAAACTTTTCATAACCATGTAAATTTTTAAATCGCGATAGCAGCTTGAAAAAAGGATCTTTTGATACCGGAATCACACTAAAAGATGTATTTCGGTTAGTAGAATTTAAAAATCTAAGGCTCATTTTCCTATTTCAAAATGGCGGTCTATTGCAAAATTATTAATCTAAGAATATGTTTCAAGAAAGTTATAAGTCATTTAAGTCTTAAAATCAAGTTTTAGGAAAGTTCGATCATCCGGATCATAACCAAAAAATTCATGAAGATACCTTATTTCAATTCAAAAAAGTCTGCGAAAGACCCAGAATGTCAGAGGCCTTGGTTTCTCTGTAAAAAATCATTATATCCGTTCATATATGAAAAAAATTTAGTTTTATTGCTATATCGAAGCATTTCACTAACCTTATCATTTTTTTAATGACTAAAATTATTATAAAAAAATTTACGTAATTGATAAAATTGGTTAAATTCTTCTATATAGCAATAAAACTAAATTTTTTTCATATATGAACGGATATAATGATTTTTTACAGAGAAACCAAGGCCTCTGACATTCTGGGTCTTTCGCAGACTTTTTTGAATTGAAATCAGGTATCTTCATGAATTTTTTGGTTATGATCCGGATGATCGAACTTTCCTAAAACTTGATTTTAAGACTTAAATGACTTATAACTTTCTTAAAACATATATATACGACATCAAAAATATTTTTTTTGAATAGTTTAGAAAATTTGCAGAAAAAAATGTTATATATCTCTATAGTGAAAAATGCTTCCCTGAGGATCTACAAATTAATGAGAGTAGCCAGAAAAAGCAAAAAAACGTGATTTCATCAACTTTGACCCTCTGTAACTTGAAGATACTTGATGCAAAAAATCTGAAAAAATTCAGGGATACTCATGTGTCTCTTAGGAACATTTTAAAAATTTTTTTCGATAGGGTCAAAAAATCGACCGCTCGATTTGTCAGAGAACCACCCATATATATGTATATATATACATACATACATATATATGTATAATATGTATATATAAATGTGTGTCTGTGTGTTGCGACGGAGAAAGAATCCGTCGTAAGAAAGCTGAGTGACTCTCCTGCAGACACCCGAAACCGAGAAGAGGAATATGCTCTAATGGCAACGGGTGCTCACAGGAGAGAACAGCTGAGCCATAGCCAGGCGCCGGCACTGGGCCGCACCGTAGGAGAGAGAGAGAGAGAGGGAGAGCGCACGAGAGCAGCAGCCAGCCGAGTCGCCGCCGTGACGTCACGGCCGTCGAGCAGCGAGAGAGCGCGCGAGGAGTGGGAGCGCCGCTGACTATCACACGCGGCCGCGCGCGGCGCGCAGAGCCAGCAGGCACACCACTGGGCCACAGCTGCCGCCATGACACCACCGAGGAGCACGAGGCGACGGCGAACGCAGCCAGCGCATGGCGCTACAGCGAGCGGCGCGACGAGCGGCTGAGCCGCGTACACTGTAGAGAGCGAGCGCATGTGTATGTGTGTGTGTGAGCGCGTGCAGCACGGCGCGTGCCGAAGAGCATCTGAGTGCGAGAGAGACAGCACGATGCCGTCGCTGAGCATGAAAGAGTGGAGGCTACCGAGCCTCGTAGTGTGTAGCGGTCGGAGTGGAGGCGCCAGGGCTCTCCACAACGGCATTAAGCGAGCGAGTGTGCCGAAGCCAGAGTGCGAGTGAGGCGAAAATAAATATAAGAAATTTGTAATCTGCCGCGGCTGATCACGTGACGGCTGTACATGGATGCGAGCGTGTATTTGAGATCACGAGATAGAGCGCCGAAGCGAACGAGCGAGCAAGCAGTACCGATCAAACCTCCAAGTGAGTAGCATCGAGAGTTTCCGAGATATAGAGAGTTTTTTTTGTGCCGAGTTCCAGCAGCATCTATCCACCCGCGCACAACCGCGTCTCTTTAGTATTCGCGTTCGTCGTTTCACAGAGCACGAGACAACGGCCGTACGCGAGGAAGACTGCATCACAGCGAAGTGTAGTGAAAAGTAATAAAAGAAATTCACCTAAATCCGAGTGTCTAAATTTATACCCAAATTACCGGCTCAAACGACCGTGAGAAGGAGAGTCTCCGCCGAGGCCCGAAGCCTGTGAGCGAGCTCATCCGCGTCGTGTCAAGGCGCCCGCGCCCCGAAAAACAACAGACGCGACGTGTAGCTCGACTCAGAACGCGGAGGGGAAGGCCCACGCGCGAGCGCGAAAAACCCCGGGAGACGCACCGACGTGCCTCTCTCCTCTCGCCCGCCGCAGCCACCTACCCCGCCGTGTCACACTGGCGCCCAACGTGGAGCACGAACCCACGACCCTGAGATTAAGAGTCTCATGCTCTACCGACTGAGCTAGCCGTAATTTATGCGTCATTAATTTTTTTGTTCGAGACATTGAAAAAGATTATATGAATTTCCGTGTGAAAAAGTGCTCGCGTGGTGCAAACGCAAATTTAGCCATCTTGGTAGAACGAGCAAGTCGCCGGCGGCCATATTCAATAGTGGCGTCGGTTGCACGCCGAGGAAGATTGCCGAGCGCCAGTGCGAACACAGCGACGCGAAAATAATTTTTTTTGTTTCTCCCCGAGGACAACAACAAATCAATTAAATTAAAAATTTTTTTGTTCCCTCTTGTGCAACGTGCAAGAAAAATTTTCGGGTTAAATAATTTTAGAAAACTAAGTTTTGAGAATACCCGGAATTCGCGTGTCGTATCGCAGCCGAGCCGTCGAGTTGAGATCTAATCTCCTCGAGGAGTGAGACTGGCCGAATAAAATTGATTATCGGGTACGTGAAATCGCAAAATACCACATAACCTTGTAAAATAAATCAGGATTGATCTACGAAAATTCTAACGTGTCAAATTAATTTTAAGGAGACTACAGTGACCGCTAGATTAACCAGCGAATTATCCCGTACGCGTTAGATCGAAAAGTTTTTTTTTCCTGGTCCGTGAATACAAGGAGTGTCGTGTAACCGCATATTCGCACCGAATAATTATTCGTGTACAAACTCAGAGCTGCTCTCTGCGACAGTCACGGAGAATTGATACTATCGAGCCCTGCGCAAACAATTATTGCGCAGATAAAATTATTATTAATCACTACATATTATTAATTTTACAAAACTAATTATATTTACTGCACCATATAATTTTCTTTTACATTTATTATCATATTATTTTTATTCATTTATGTAACCCGTATGATTTGGGAAATTTCCTTAACCAAACCATTGTCTGCCTCAGCCAAGTCACATTGACGGTTAACAGTCTGCACGTCAAAAGTGAAACTATATTTTTTTTCCCATACACCACTTTCACCAAAGTAGATCGGGGATTTAAGTTTTTTTCTCCACACCCTGCCAAGGTCGAGAGCAAAACTCTCCCTCCCCGAATAAACAGTAGTTAGGGATTTCGGAATCAGCTAGAGACAGACATAGCCAAGGTTGAGAAATTCTCCCTTAACACCGATCAGAGATCAGACGAAGACATAATTTTGAAGATTAGAGAACAAATAATCATTCCGAAACAGAAGATACTAGTATTGACGATGGATGAGAGGCAGAATCATTATCAAATAATGCAAGAATTGCGCAAAAACAGGCATGTCAGACACCTGCACAGAGACATCGAGAGAACGACACAAGCGGATGTTTTCGAACAATTGGTGAGCGATCGGGTGAGCAGTATAGGATCTGTGGAACTCCTCAAAGACAGACAATTACGCTTGAGAATCAGGGAAAGCCAAGTAGCCCAAGCCCCATGGTACGAGTGGGATGAATATGGTCGCGTGCCACCGAGCACAATGGAGGACATGTTACTCCCACCGAAGACAGTTCTGCGGAAAAATACAACACAAGCAATACCACTGTCCGTGAGTGACAACAACTTCCCTGCCACAGCAAACGTCAGTCTCGGACAAATACAGAACGTCACTGTACGTCAGATCCACAGAGTAACCAACGTGATGCAGGGACATGAACAAGGACTCCCGTACAGAGTACACCAGTCGCATGAAGTACAACAATTTATGGACGTGCCGGTAAAAACCAACTCAACAGGATCCTTCCAGGGACCTGAGACACATAACATGGCAACTCCATCAACTGCAGCAACTCATACAACTCCGAGATCAACGGGAGCGTTCCCCAAAATTCCTAGCCTGAACAGCAATTTACCCGCAGAAGACAACGCCTCAGCAGACGAAACACAATACAGCATATATCAGTGGAATTCACCGAAAGACCATAGGAATAGCACACCGAGACAAATGAATGAGCAGCCAAAGCCGTGCAATGCAGAATCGGAGCGAGTCTCCGAAGAAAACCGAGACTAAGATCTACGAATTACGACTTCCCAGTCAATAATGAACAACGAGAAAGCGGTCAGAATAACGTGGCGATCGACTACGGTCAAGGAAAGGATTGGGCAGACCCCGTACGAGGTGCTCCTCCCTCGACAAACCCAAGACCTCGCACAAGCCTTCCTACGAACCCAGGCTCACGAACAAGGGGAAACGAATCTAGAAGGAGAGGAAACAGAGACGTACTGGAGCACACCTACCCTAACCCCTACTTCACCGAGCGATTTCAACGGCAGCCACAAATACAAACACCGCCCGCATCCGTATACAGCGTTGACCAAGAGAAATCCAGCGACAGCGAAAACGAAAGAGCATCAGCTGGTAAAAGACACAAAAGGCAAAATCACGCCACCGACAAAAGCCGTAGAAGCTAACGCGGAAGACGCGATCGGCGGAGGAGAAAGAGCTCGAGTAGTTCATCAAGCAGCGAGTCATCAGAAACCAGTGACTCAGATTATAGTCCCTCGCCAAGCCGTAGGACATCAAGACGAAGAACCCGTAGTAACCAGAGACGACGCCGAGGAAGTGAAACCAGTAGAAGTCGGGAAGCAGAAAGAGATACAATAAACAACCTTACACAGTATACCTCCAAACTCCAAATCCTGAAGAACTACGACGTAAAGTTTGCAGCCGAAGCCCGAGATAACGCAGAGGAATATATATCGAAACTTACAGATATAAAAACGAGCACAGGACAAAACAGCAGGCAGATGTTAGAAATCATCTCGTATACTCTGACAGGCCGAGCCTCACTGTGGTACAAAACGGAGAAAGAGGATTTCCGTAACTGGCAAGATTTCGAAGAAGCCTTCAGACAAAGACACTGTAAGACAATGTCGTCGAATGACATAATGGACGAACTATACAAGAGAACACAGGGCAAAGGAGAGAAACTCGATGCATATATTACAAGCTTCAGATATATAGCCGATCATCTGAGAAAACCTCTAAGGACCAGGAAGCAGATCAAACTCGTTATGAAAGGACTGAGACCCGAATACAGAAGGGCACTGAAGAACAAACACATCGAAACGTATCATGATTTGAAGAAATACGGTCGAAGGTATGAAGAATAAGTAGAGGAAGATATAAGATATACACCACCCCCACCGGTGGAGAAATCTCGTTTTCCTGCCGTAGCCTGGACACCGGCGCCCAAGCCTAAGGTGGCAGCAGTGGAGGAAATAGATGAGGTAGCCGCTGCAGACGCAAGCTCAACGCCACCCAACCAAGGGAAGAAAGGGAAAAAGAACAAACGGCCGACACAGCAACCACCTCCATCACAAGCGAGCAAACCCGCAAACACTCCACCAACACCACCACAACTACCGCCAGCAGAACCTGTCTATGCAGCACAGGCGACTTACACATGAAACTACCAGCAACCTCTACAGCGCACACCACCGCTAAATACAGCGCCACCGACGCAAACAAAGGTGCAAGATTCCAAACTTGCCAAACGCCGATGTGCGCTCAAATTAGAAACGATTTGGGAAACGCGCAGGCCGGAGCAGCACAGGGGCCGCTGACTCCCCCGCCACCACCACAAGCCCCACTTCAGCAACAATCACAATTACAGCGACCCCCACAGGCGCAAAAAACCCCACAACCGCAGTCATCAAACCCCCTTTGGAGCCAACTCCCACGTTAGGGCGTTTGGTGATAGCTCGCTAGACGAGAATAAGGAGGTCACGGCACAACTGAGGAAATCAGAAATCCAAGTAGAAAAGATTGCGGAAGCCACGCCAAACGGGACGCCGGTTGAGCCTCTGGAGAGTAGCAACGCAACGAGGAAAATATCTGAATTATAGAGAAAATCTGAGAAATCTGAGAAATCCGAGTTAGAGAGAAAATCTGAGAATTCCGAGAAATCCGAGTTAGAGAGAAAATCAGAGAAATCCGAGAAATCTGAACCAGAGAGAGAACCCGAGAAATCAAAAAACTTGAGCGCGGAGGAGTTTGCAGAACTCAACCTGGAAGTATGGAGAAAAAGAGTCGAGAAGAAACACCTGTAAAGGACTTGGGCGATGGATTCAGGGGAAACCCGAAAGAACGCCATGGAAAAAGATGGAGCAATACAAGAGCAGCTGAAGAGAGTATCAGTGTTGGACAATTTCAACGACGATTTCGACATGGACAAGATCGAAATAATCGAGGCTGCGACGTGGCTAGAAGAAGATAGTAGCGATACGGAGGAAGAAATAGAGGATGAGCAACTGCAAACAATAGAGAGAGCACTGAATTTACTGAGTACCAATAACCCCGAGCCGAAGGACGACGCCACCCTTGTCGACGTGCCTAGCTCTATGAAGGAGGATGACGGAGAAATTGCGGGAATCACCGGTGATAATCGGAATTACTTACGAGTTGTCCTCGCAGGGGAGCAATACAGGGCGCTCTTCGACCCGGGAGCAGTTGTATCATTAGTAGGACCGGAGATAGCCCAGCGTCTCGCCAGTCGGCTTCGCAATGCAACAGCCCACATCCAGACGGTCACGGGAGCCCGAACACCAATCCTGGGATATTTGGATATCCGGTTCGACTTAGAGGGAATCCCTAGTACCATATCAGCCAGAGCCGTACAGGAAGTCCAACACACCATACTGTTGGGGAAAGACTTCAGCGACACGTTTAGGATAGACACAGACCATAGAGGCTGGTGGAGAGCCAATTCAGGGCCGTGGAGGGAGTTTGACCGGCGAAACGACCAGCTAGTAGCTGCAATCTACGCTGAGTTCCGCAGGCAAATTATAGTTAGAAGTAGAAGATCGCCAAGAGATAGACAGAATCGTGAAAGAGATACTACCTGAGTATTCTCCGGACGTCCTAGGCTTCACCACCAAGACCGAACACCACATCCAACTTACGGATGAAACGCCGATCCGTCAAAAGTGGATAAGGAAGTCCCCAAAAAAGTTAGCTGCTATACAAGCGGCCGTAGAGGAACTTTGGAAACTAGGCGTCATCGAAAATTCCGCCAGTGACTTTTGCAGTCTACCTGTACTCGTGCCGAAGCCAGACGGTACGGAGAGATTTTGCGTTAATCACATCGCAATCAACGCCGTGACCAAGAAGGACAGTTATCCGCTGCCACCTATGACGATGATCCTCGATCGGTTGCGAAACGCCAAATACCTCAGCAAAATAGATCTCCGGCAGGCGTATTTTCAAGTGAAAATGGAGGAGAATAGTAAGAAGTACACCGCCTTCGCCGTACCAGGCATGGGGTTGTTCCAATTCACCAGAATGGCGTTCGGCCTTTGCAACGCCCCCGCAACGCTGCAGCGTCTCATGGACGCCCTAATTGGACCTGCCGTAGCCCCATTTGTGTTTGGGTATCTCGACGATGCCGTCATAGCCACAGAGTCCGTCGAAGAACATAAACATTGGACTAAACACGTGTTGAAGGTACTTGTAGACGCAGGTTTGACGATCAATCCGAAAAAGTGTAACTTCTGTGTAGGAGAGATTAAGTACCTGGGGTATATCCTCGACAAAGAAGGGCTACGCCCTGACCCCGAGAAAATAGCACCGATATTTCAGTACCCTGTACCTAAAACACCTACACAAGTCCGCCGATTGTTGGGTTTATTTGGATGGTACGATAAGTTCGTGAAAGACGCATCCTACTTGAAAGCGCCCCTCACAGCGTTACTCCATCAAAGCCGAACATGGTCATGGGAAGAGGATCAGCAAGAGGCCTTCCAATGTATCAAAAATGCCTTAGCCTCAGCCCCGGTATTGGCAAGACCGGATTTCACGAAGCCTTTCTGCATACAGTGCGATGCGAGCAATATCGCGGTTGGGGCCGCTCTCACTCAAGAATTTGACGATGGAGAACACCCAATAGTGTTTGTGAGTCGAATGTTGACCAAGGCAGAGCGAAATTATACCACCACCGAGCGAGAATACCTAGGTTTGATCTGGGCCATTAAGAAACTGAGACCGTACGTCGAGGGATATCACTTTACGGTAATTACCGACCACAGCGCGCTCAAGTGGCTCAGAAATTTAAAAGAGCCGACGGGGAGGTTAGCCCGATGGGTTGCAGAGATACAGCAGTGGGACTTCGCGATTGAACACCGTCCGGGGAAAGAGCACCAAGTACCCGATGCCCTATCGCGTATGTTCGAAGCTGAGGTAGCCGCCGTGGGAGAGACAGTTGACAGCTGGTATCTCCGCCGCAGAGCTGATATCCTAGAAAATCCCAAAAGGTTCCCAGAATGGCGGGTGATCGACAGAAGACTTTATCGGTATAAAATAGATCCGATAATAGAGCCTATCACGCGAGGGGAAGATGGGTGGAAGTTTGTAGTCACCGAGCAGGAAAAGGAGAGCGTACTTTCGACTGCCCATGACGCCGCAAACTCTGGGCACATGGGGATCGACAAAACGTACGACCGCCTAGCCCGAGAATATTTCTGGCCAGGCATGTATAGGGACGCATACCGATACGTAAACTCCTGCCTCTCGTGCCAGCAGTATAAGGTTAGCCAACAGGGGCCCCAGGGATTAATGGGGAGAAGGATAGTCGAAGAACCCTGGACAGTGGTAGCAGCCGACATGATGGAGTTTCCCAGGAGTAAAAGCCAAAACAAATATCTGCTAGACTTCGAAGATCTCTTCTCACGGTGGATCGAGGTCAAACCACTAAAAAAGGCAGATGGAAAAGCCGTATTACAAGCATTCGTAGAACTGATTCTCTTTCGATGGGAAACTCCCGATTACCTCTTGACCGATAATGGGACTGAATTTGTTAACAAAACCCTCACCCTGGTAGTGCATATCACGACCTCCCCGTATCACGCCCAAGCCAACCCGGTGGAAAGAATTAATAGAATCCTGAAAACCATGATCGCGATGTACGTGGGGAGTCACCAAGATTGGGACAAATGGTTACATGAGCTGAGACACGCGATCAACACAGCAAACCAGGCCACGCTTAGAACTTCACCGGCCTTCCTTAATTTCGGTCGCCATCCCACCCCGTTAGGGAGCCTACGACGGAAGAAGGAGATGGAGGGCAGCCCAAGCGTGGATGGAGGAAAGCCAGAAGAGTGGTCGGAAAGGATGAAGAAGTTAGATGCCCTGCGCGAACTTGTAGCCAAGTTTATCGACAGAGAAAGGGAGAGACAGAGCCGAGCGTAAGTTTGCAGAGTTTTCAGAGGGAGACTTGATATTACGGAAAGCGCATCCGCTGTAGAATGCAGCAGCGCACTTCGCAGCTAAGCTCGCGTCAAAGTACGAGGGCCCCTTCAAAATAATAAAGAAGATATCACCCCTTGCATATGAACTAGAAACGGAGGGCGGGAAGGGGCGGAGGATAGCCAAAGTCCATGTTAGTGATTTACGAAAGTACATCCCACCGCGTCCTGGCCATATCCCTGTTCCTAACCCGAACCCCCGCGATGTGTCCAAAAAGTAGTATTAGCAGGTGCCGTGAGTGCCAGATGTTTATGTGAAGTAACGCGTGTAAGTAACAAGGTGATGGAAAACTGTGCTGTCCTAAGAATATCCGCGAACCCGTAATAAAATAAGATTGATTATAGGATGAGTGACTACAACCCCCGTAGTGCCGCCGGCGACGGTGGAATGGAGGAAGAGCAGCATCTGAGGGAGGAGCTCCTCCGACAGACGATTGCTCGCCGAGCTGCCCGCGAAAGGGAGCCGCTCCAGGAGACCGCCGAGGCCATGGAGGGTGAGGAAGTGCCGGCCACCCGTCCCGCACACCTAGGGCAGGACGCCTCAGACGATGAGGCAGCCCTTGTGGGACCGGACGACCCGGAGGGAGATCTGCAGTGCTGCGTCTCCCTGGAGGAGGAGGCCGACCTCCTGCGGGAATCAGAGGAATCCGCCGCCCCGACGACGACCCTCGAGCCGCCACCACCCACTAGGGATTACACCCTAGAGGGAGCAAGGCCCAAGGAGCCGAGACGGGGCCCCCGCGCCGTCGACATCCCTCTGCACATCGCCAACGCCGCCCCCTCTACATCGGGACTGGCACCGGAGACTCCCCCCTGCACGGCCGGAGAGCCTATTCCCGGTACGGGGGATAGTCTGCAACGAGCCAGCTCGGTGTGGGCACGGCTGGGCGCGCGTCACGGCGAGGGTACTCGGGAGCAGTTCCCGCGGGCACCCAGACCCAGATGGGATTGAACCTAGACCCAGCGCGAGGTCGACGCAAGAAGGGAAGGAGTGCAGACGCAGCGCAACCAGCCGGCCGTAGAGCGTGACTCCGGCGTAACGAAGGAGGTAAGTCTGCCGGCCGTGGAGCTCAGCTCCGGCGTAACGAGAGAGACGAGCTCGCAAGCCGTAGAGCGAAGCTCCGGTGTAGAGGGAGAAGGGGAGGTGCGGCCCCAACCGTACGGGTGGTTGGACGAGCCGCGGATTATAGATCTGCCGTTTCGCGAGGAGGACCTGGAGCCGCAATATCGGTGCCCTTACGCACCGGTGCAGGTGTTTGAAGGTGGACTGGGGATTGAGGACTGGGTCATGGAGGACGGCACCCTCACAGTCACCACCCACAGGCCGGCCGAGCGCCTTCCCCCGCCACCACAAGAGCCGGAGAGGAGAGCCCGCTCCAGGAGGCGCCGAGGACGAGGTCCGGTGCAGTGGACGGCGGAAGATTACTTCCCGGCATTAGAGGAGCCCCGCCGCCCACGCGAGACCACGCCACCAGGCCCCCCGATCTGGAGCGAACCCCAGCCTGCTCCCGCGCGACCACAGGTGGTGCCCCAGACACCCCCTCAACCCCACCCCGGCACCCCAGGGGGAGCAGAGAGCAACAGCCGAGCAGAGAGAGGAAGAGAACCCGGAGGAGGCACCTCAAGCTGACCGGGCTGAGGTTCGACGGGCTGAGGGCACTGCCTCATAACCCCGCCCTTGATCCTCCCCCGTACACCAGCTTCAATTATTGTTGGCAGCGTGGTCACGGACATCTGGACTGCCCCCGGCCCAGAGTCCGGACCTATTGCCACAATTGCGGCAGGAACGGGGTAGAGGTGGACGGCTGTCCTCGCTGCGCCGACCGCTACCGCGAGATGGCTGCGGGATTGGGAGAGGAGCTGGAGGAGAGTCGGCAACGGGCTTTCGGCGCCCCAACACCCGACGCTGCCACCGCCGGAACTTCCGCCGCTCCAACCGCCGCACCATCACCCCCGGCCATCACATCGGACCCACCCCAGGCCAAGAAGAGGCGCCCGAGCCCGCCCGAGACAAGGCCAGTGCCCCGGCCCCGCGCCGTTGTGCCCCACCCACCCGAGCCACAGCCAGTACCGAGGCCCCGCACCGTCGCCTCGTCGGACGTACCGGAAGCTGTCGGCGAGGTCGGTGCTCGGATGGAGCCCTCAGAGGTCCTTCGAATTTTGGAGAGGGTGGAGGATTTACCCCTTGCGGGAGGCCATCCTCGAGGATTTTCACCCCGGGGAGTCCGCGAGGAAGCGGAAAGAAGTAGAGGTAAGCGTCTTTGTTTCCGTTTTATCCATATCCATTCTACGCGACATAACCTGGAGAAACTGAGTAAGAGAAACTCGCCAAGCGGAGGAGAAACGACTTCGAAGCGGAAACAAGGAACACCGAGGTAGTTTATCCGTTTCAGCAACCCCCGGAAGCAGCAGAGACCCAAGACAGGAGAGAGAACAGTTACTAACCACTAACTCACAGTCGGGGAGGGTCCCTGCGGGGAGCGCTCAGCACCCCCAGTCTGGAAACCATAACAATGCAGGGCATTGAAGGTTTGGAAGGGGGGAGATGCGACAGAGAATCCTTCGTAAGAAAGCTGAGTGACTCTCCTGCAGACACCCGAAACCGAGCAGAGGAATATGCTCTAATGGCAACGGTTGCTTACAGGAGAGAAACAGCTGAGCCATAGCCAGGCACCGGCACTGGGCCGCGCCGTAGGAGAGAGAAAGAGAGGGAGAGCGCACGAGAGCAGCAGCCAGCCGAGTCGCCGCCGTGACGTCACGGCCGTCGAGCAGCGAGAGAGCGCGCGAGGAGTGGGAGCGCCGCTGACTACCACACGCGGCCGCACGCGGCGCGCAGAGCCAGCAGGCACACCACTGGGCCGCAGCTGCCGCCATGACACCGCCGAGGAGCACGAGGGCAACGGCGAACGCAGCCAGCGCATGGCGCTACAGCGAGCGGCGCGACGAGCGGCTGAGCCCGTACACTGGTAGAGAGCGAGCGCGTTTGTATGTGTGTGTGTGAGCGCGCGCAGCACGGCGCGTGCAGTAGAAGAGCATATGGAGTGGCGAGAGAGACAGCACGATGCCGTCGCTGAGCATGAAAGAGTGGAGGCTACCGGGCCTCGTAGTGTGTAGCGGGAAATGTTATTGGCGGTCGGAGTGGAGGCGCCAGGGCTCTCCACAACGGCATTAAGCGAGCGAGTGTGCCGAAGCCAGAGTGCGTGATCG